>KN730960.1:0-13126 GCA_000816745.1 Ancylostoma duodenale | reverse complement strand
ACGATTTGACACTGCATTCTTATTTTTTCCACACTATTGCTCCAAAATCCTGGAGTAACTAAAACCATCGCAAGTGTTGGGATTTTGTTACTTTTCTGCATTCCTTCATTTCCTTCTTCTGGCTAACTTTCGCTAGGTTTCGAACACCATTGAAATGGTCAAAGTAGATTTTAACTCGAAGGGAGGGTTTTATCACATTTATTGCCTGAAAAATGATATTTTGAAACATTTTGCTACCATAAATGAAATGTTAATGGAATTCTGCAGTGGTTATAATGACGCAAATGTTCTATTCAACACAATTCCCTCCCACACAGTCGATGTCTGGCCTTGTTTTGGTTTCATTCTATGTGGGCGAAGGGCATGTTTCACTAATAACAAGCATCGTGGTCGTCATCGCATCAACACGTGTTGTATGTAGCAAGAACTGGTCTTGTCACTTCATTGATGCTATCATTTTGACACTTCGACACTACTTGGCATACATCCAGTGGAATGATTTGCTTGCCACCCCCTGCCTCCTCATCTCACCTCCCCAACAAACGAACCGGTTCTCATCGCCGGATGGCCGTGGTGGTGGCGGTACGGCCTGTGCTTGGCGCGTGTTTCAATTCGTTTCATGTTGCG
Source organism: Ancylostoma duodenale (assembly GCA_000816745.1). NCBI lineage: Eukaryota > Metazoa > Nematoda > Chromadorea > Rhabditida > Ancylostomatidae > Ancylostoma > Ancylostoma duodenale. Next base: position 12,499 of record KN730960.1, on the reverse strand, counting down.
TAACGTTTGCTGTTGACTTTGGGCGGACATTTTTTTTCGTAGGATATCGGAGACATCGTTTGAATTTACTCTGATATTGTTTCAGGCGTCGTCCAAAATGCGGAGTAAGAAGAAGGCGCCAAAAAAGTGAGTTTCGATTGGATTTGCTTTATGTTTTCAATATTTCGTTCTCCTTTTGGTAACGTTAAAGTCACGTTTTCTTCACTGTAAGACTAAAGCTTTTCTTCGACAACCTTGTTTTTCTTATGGAGTGCCCTATTTTGAACATGTTTTTGCCGCAGTTATTGATCTTTGATGAGGCCCGTCGCAGTTTCGATGAGACGCACTGGTGTTTTATGTGGATCACTTTCCCTAAGAAACGCGGAATGAATCCCGGAGAAAACTTGTGCAGATTTTATCTCGCCTTTCCCAATAACGATCTCTGCTTAAACGAGGCTGTTTTTGTTTTCATAGTGTACAAAAGCCGCTTATTCTTCAAATTCAGAGAAGTTCGGGAATGATCTTTCTCGTTTGAAGCAACTAATGCCCCCGGAGGGTGGCAAAGATTAGAAATAGTACAGTTTTCATTTTTTCCGCTCACAAAAACATGTATTTGTACCGAAACAACTCAAGACTTCTTTGTACCACTTTTTTAAATTTGGGTTTCCCCCCTACTTAACCCACTACTTTTTTTAAAAAGTTTGATTCGGGTGATTAGTGTTCTACTCATTTTTTTTTCTCTGGCTGCAGTTCGCACGTTTCCTTTGTGTGAGAGAAATATGAAGCATAGCTCTCTATTTGAATAATTTCTCTTTTTAGTGGTCATATGGCTCGCAACGAAGACGCTGTTGCTTGCACAGCGTCTCCATCTGGTGAAAAGGAGAATTTTCAAAGTGTGGACAAGGAGGGTAAAATTCCAATCACCGAAGAAGCCCAACGATTATTTGACATTGTTCAGTTGCGGGCGCAGGAGGTGTGATTTTCATAGCCTTTCTAAACATTTCTTCTCGCAGCTTCTTTTTTCTAGTTATTTGCACGACGTGAAGGAGGTTTTTTACTGGTTTTGCGGGAGTGTCATGCTCTCACCAGACCAAACAGTTTTTTTCCTCTCTACAGCGCTTAGTCATAACCAGTTTCTCGTCAAACCTTTATTCTACTTTTTACATCATGTTTCACTTGCGCAGACAGTAACTGAATGTTATTGGATTTACATGCAGTTTTCCCTTTTCTTCTGCAACATATCTGTGTTCAGAGTATTGACAAAGCGATCAGGGAGATTGCATCAACTGCGAAAGAGCCAACTGAGGAGTCTCGGTGGCCACTGGCTATTCGGATAGGTACGGTTTAGGTTTTATTCAAAATACAGCTATGCTTAATGTCGCTCTTCCGAGTTATTGACCTTTGACTACGAATATGTTTAACTACGATTTCAAACTGTTAAAAATGTGGAGAGAACGGCTGGTAACGGAAAACAGATTTTCAAAATTCTAGAACGGCAGCAGTAATACATTTTTGACGAAAGTTGGAAGAAAAATTGTGCATCACAAATATTCGTTTAGAATTCGTAATCTGTTCTAGCGCACTTGTACCGAAATCGATAAATGGACATGAATTCGAGTGTCAATTATATGTGTTAAACAGTATCAGACATGCGTAATCAGTCATTATTCCAGTTTTTTGAACTTGAATCGATTCTGTTGGCTGACTGTTCAGGTTGCCATGAAATTTCCACGTGGTACAGCGCTCCGTACCCTCAAGAATACGCACATGTTCCTATATTGCATATATGTGAATTCTGCTTGAAATATATGAAGACGGAAGCAATACTAGCACAACATATGGTGAGTGGAAATTCTCAATTTCTCTATGTTCCTCTAAGAAAATCTTGACTTTTTTCATTTTTTCCTTGCATTTTCTTGTTATTGGACACCAGATATTCAAAGGGATAACCTCCTCAAGCAAACTAAGCGGTGATCGCTTACCGAATTTTGGGGTTTTTTTTTTGCGAGTTGGGTGACGGTGTTAGGATAATCGCGTTTTTTTTTCTCCGACCTACTGGTCCTGTTTGAAAGATTTTCAAAGGTTGTGTGAATAAACCGTTTCATTGATCACATTTCTTGTGAAACAATTTCGAATCAATGTAACAAGAGAATCTGGATAATACTCGTAATGGGGGAATCTGGATAATACTCGTATAACACTATTATTCCAGAGAAAGTGCGAATGGCGTAATCCCCCTGGAAATGAGATTTACAGGGATAATAACGTGTCAGTGTTTGAAGTGGATGGTAATATATCAAGGTTAGTTCTGCTATTTTCTACAGTACTTCAGAAAATTCTTTCACTCATTTTGATAGCCATTCTGCTTTTTTGTACTACAACTCGTGTTAAACTCACCTTATCCTTCTTAGTCTTTTTTTTCACTGTTTCCAACCTTCTTGCTATTCATTATCCTTATTGGATCAGCTTAGACATCTTTATGTGACCATTAAAAACCATGTGAATTTTGCGATGTAATGTTATCGAGAATCTTCAGGATATACTGCCAAAATCTTTGCCTAATCGCAAAATTGTTTCTTGATCACAAAACGCTGTACTATGATGTGGAGCCGTTTCTGTTCTACGTGGTTACCAAAAATGACGACTATGGGTTCCACTTCGTCGGATATTTTTCTAAGGTTTGTCGTCTTTTCTCTATTAATTTGTCAGTTTAATTTCTTCCTCTTCATTTCCTCTTTAAACCCATTGTTTGCTATGTTGTGGCTGGTGTTTTTGATTTCACCTAATGTATTTGATCACTGGTTCTTTTTTATTTCCCTGTTTTATTCTTTTTGTACCCCTTTTTTCTAATCACGTGATGCTTTTTCTATGCAACCGTTTGAAAAGTTTTTTTTTTTCAGGAGAAGTACAGTCAACAAAAGTTCAACTTGTCGTGCATTGTCACACTACCTTGTTATCAGAAGCAGGGATTTGGTCGATTCTTGATAGATTTTAGTAAGTTTTCGCTCACTTCTTATTGGCTTGATTGTAGTGTACGGGACCAATAAAAACACTTACACAGCCGAGAGTGAAATTCTTCAAATTTTCCCTCAGTAATTGTCTTGACTTCAGGTTTCCTCCTTTCCCGTAGGGAACACCTGTCCGGCACTCCTGAAAGGCCGCTCTCGGATCTAGGACGGATATCTTACGCTAGCTATTGGAGGACTTCACTGTTCGAGTATATACATGAGCATGTGCCAAAGAACAGTACTAAGAAGTTGTTGCTCACTGGTAGGCAAATTTCTGTCCTGTTTTTACTTTATTGCAGCATCTTGATGTTGAGATAATTTTATCTTTTAAGACCTTGCTAAAGGCACTGGCATAGCTGTGCATGATATCGTGGAAGTTTTCGATGCTTTGAACTGGTTTCAGAAGCAGAACGGAAGGTAGGAAAGGTTTTTTTTTTCGTATGGATTAAATGTTAAGTCATCCAAGGACAACATTTGTCTCTTTTTCGAATTGAGCCTGTTAATTCGAAGATTAGCTCCCACTGAATTTCTTTTTGCATTGTTCGTCATTCTTTATATAAATAGGATGTGAATATTTATAGAGTGTCTACTTACATGATAGAGACCTAATGTCCACTTATAAAGAAGATATATTTTAAATTATAAGGCTCCCTGTTTACCTGTTCAATCCATTTTTTTTTGGTTGAAAATTTTTATTCTGAAGAAAGGAAGTAACATTCCTAACCTTCGATTCGCAGGTCTTTTTTTGCTGATTTCTCGCTTAGTTTGAGTTGTTGTGTACGTTTCTGATCGGTATTATGCCCTAGAAGCTAAACGAGACCTTCTCAAAGCTACCCACTCCAACAGTGCAATTCAAGCGTTTGCACCCATTGCTTCTTGAAACATTCTCACAAATTATTTCTTTGTTTCCTTTTCCGAAAAATATTTTTCTGTTCACGTCTTTTAAAAGTTATCTTGATGTTGACATGTTGATTAAGACTAATTACAATTCAGCATTGGTTTGACGTTCAACTGGACGATGATCGATGCACATTGGAAGAAAGCGAGAGCCGACAAGACAAGGATATGGCTGAATGAGTCAGCATTGAGGGTAAGCCTTCGCTGCTCCTTGAGTTTGACAAATACTTTTTTATTTTAATCTGCCATTGTAACAGAGTCGTTACATTTCTCTAAATTTTTCTTTAATATTTCGATAAACTCGTTCGTAGATTTATTCAATTTTGTGATGGTTTGGTTTCTTTAATTAATTTTGCTGTTGGTATTGCTACCAAATCTTTATCTGGTTTTGTTTACACAATTTTTGCTTACAAGTTCGGCCACTTACCAGCGAAGGAATGCAATATTACCATCTGATAGAAAAAAGTACTTCATGTTTTATTACTTATTATTTTTGTTTTAGTGGACTCCTTGCGTCTACACTCCATCGAAGGACTTTGGAATACGATCTCCTGTGATATCTCCAGCTTCACCAAATCAAAGCACATCTATAACAAGCACACCGACAGGCGTTTCTCTTGCAGCTGTTGGCAGCACAATCAAAAAGGTGATGATCATTTGCTTTTACACATATTACAACTATATTACTTTGAGATTGTCATAAGCAGAAGAGTTTTTTTTTTTTACTTTTATTCATGAATTTTTTCCTATTTGTTCTGGGAATGCATATTCATTTGGTCGAATTGCTAGTGCGGCTTTCGACTATTACCGCAACACCTTCGCTTCTCAGAAGCTTTATTCACAGCTATGAAAAGTCATGAATCGAGTTTTTCGTGTGAGCATTACGTGTCTTGTGGTAGTGCGGTACCCTTAGCTAGCCCACATATTAAACGTTCATGAACTGTTTGGATTGGAACGTTTGTTTGGAAACGAATGAACTTTTTGGTGCGTATTCAATTGTTGTGTTAGCAAGCCATACCAGCACCATTCATGGCTTTGAGATAGCACCTGACTCTGATGTGGGCTATAGCACGTGTTGAAAATTGATACAATATCATCGAGGGAACGGTGTGAGCAGGTTGTTTTGTTATAGGGAGCCGCACCACTAAGATCAGCGCGAAAGGGACCTGCTACCCGACGCCTAAAGCTCGACGCTGGATCGGACGGGACGACGACGTCGTCGTTGCGGCGACAGAACAACAAAGCGGTGACGACTACGACGACCGAAGAAGAGACAAGCAGTAGCAGTAGTGAGGACGAGGGAGAAGATCAAAAAACAAGGAGAGGTTGTCGAGGTTTGTGAAATAGATTTAGCTTATTATTATAGTTTTAGCTTCTATTTGTCTCAGTGCACTGCACTCATTTCTTAAGATCCGGTGTCGAAACGTGGAAGACGGGATGATTCTCCAGATGAGGATAATGATACTAATAGAGGAGGACGGAAAATGAGACGTGAGTTACGCTATTGGTATAATGAGAATGGTTGTGGTGATTTACGGTTATTATTAACTATTGCAACAATAAGTGACAGTGCAGAATAGTTTGGGATTATATTACTAGGAATTTTCAATGTGTAACTTGGAACTGTGGTTGGTGTACTATGCTTCAAGTAGTTAATCGCTAAGGTACACGCAGAGAAAACGGAAAAAAGGGGTACTGTTTCAAGAAAACCAACAAAAACCATCGCATGTGTAAGGATAATGATGAAGTTGTGTTGATTTTGAGGGAACTTTTCCTTCCTGAGGGTAGTTTTCTGGACCATTATTTCATTTGTCTACTTTCATTTAAAAGTTGCATATTTTCACATGCCTCTTCGATTATTTCCTGCAGGCGATGCCACAAAGGCTGCTGCTCCTGCTGCTCGCAAAAAAGCGCCGTCAACAGCTCCAGCTTCAAATGGGCGGAAGGTCAGTGGAGGCTATTCTCGGAGAGGCAAAGTTGTTTTTGAAGAAGACGATAGTGGTACCAATTCTCCGTCGACGAGTTCCAGCTCTGAGTCTGGTGAGTTTTTAGTCCTTCCCTTTCATATTTGTTTTGAATTGATTTCATTATGTTCTCCAGTGTCTTTCCTCAGTTTTTCTTTTCCAATGCTGCACTGATATCATCTTTTGCTTCTCCAAACTAGTGCGCCATTATTGTTCATTGTGGAAATTTCTGTTATGTAGATAACGTTCATTTTCGAAATTTCTGTTATTTAGACGACCTGGATACTTCCTTTCACATTGGAAAGAAGCCACAGAAGGGAAAAGTTCCGCCTACTCAAAGAAAGAAACGACCAGTTCCTCGAAAACCACCAGGAAAGAGCCCTGGAAAAGTATGCTACATTTCTCCTCGCTTTTTTTTGTTCATCCGAAAAGCACATCCAGAGAATACGGCGATCTAATTATCTGAAAATCGATGTGTTGAGGTTTTTCCTGGCAACTATGGTCAACGAAGCCCTCCAAAAGCTGCAGCAGTTACGGCATCTCCGTTACCTTCAGCCCATAGGGACGTGGCCTCATCAACAGTACCTCACTGCGATAGTCCTACAACCTCTGTCGGAACTGCTGCTACCGTCCCCATGCGGCTGGGTGATGCTGCCATGAGATGTAGTCCTGGAGGAGGTAGAACGCTACAGGATGTAGAGGCGGACGATGAGGTGATAATTTTGCTGGTACATATGATATAGTGACATGATACTATTGATTTTTTTTTAGGTGGCTGCAATAGTTGCCTCTACTCCACCATCGAACCGACCTCACTTGGAGCATTCCGCTACACCTCCGGCGATACGGTCCCGAGCAGGATCTCAGACAACAACAAGACCACAGCAGGCTAAGGAAGGTAAATCTACCACGGCGAGCAGTGCGGAGACAAGCGAACACAGTGATGTTGAGCCGAGGTAATGAGATGCGAGTACTAGTATTTTATTCGAATTTTTAAAATTTTTCGTTCCCTTTGAGGTCTTGAATTCCTTCATTTTTATTAGTTGAACTTTTCTACATTTTGATTAATGTTGTTTCTAACTTACACACTTCGAAAGCTGACCATCGATTTCTCATCTCGCTTTGTTACGGTTTTTTTTTTTGAAATAGTATATGAAGGTACTTGTTTTTCATATGTCATCACAAGCCTTCTAGTCATGCCCCATCGGAATCTTCTCGAAGTGCATCGAGCTGCTCAAGTAGAGGCGCTGTTGGGGTGGATTCTCCACGACCTCTAGGAGACCGAATACCAGATCATGAGGAAGCGGTCAACATGGGAGGAGTTCCGGATGATGACGATGGATATTCAAGGTTGGACATATTGTTTCTATCAGCTTTCTTGTACGGGAGGTTTTTAAAAACATTTTTTGTGAGGTTTTCAAGAAAAAATCTTCAAATCTGGCTTACTTCATCGATAGACGGTGGTCAGCGATATGAAACAATAAAATGATAGGGCAGTGGAAAATTATGGTCGATTTATTGTTATCTGGTGCTTCCTTGTTTTGAAAATACTAAAAATGAAAATCTTGGGAAGAAAAGAAACCTAAAAATTTGCTTGTCATTCTTCGAGTTTATTCGTTTGTTTAAGATGTGCACCATCTGAAGAAAGCGACCACCCGCCTCAGCTACAAGCTGAAGCTGCCATCGCTGGATCAACTGGTGGAGGATCAAGTGACGAGGCACCACCACGTCTTCATCACAGCGTCCAGCCTCCAGTTGGGTCCGCTACAATGTGTGGCCCACCACCACTGCATGACGGGTACAATACTGATGACGATGACGCGCCACCTCAGCTTTCTCCAGCAAATATCGAACCTGGAACAGTGCCTCCAAGGGAAATGACTGAAGAGGAGGTAAGAAAGTTGTCAAACGTTATGGTTCCAGAACAGCAGGAAAGAAAATTTAAGAAACAACAATTGGCGATGGATCGTCCGCCGAAAGCCCCAGCGATGTTGGATAAGGTGAACGACGAGGAAAACGAGGTGGGCTGTGAAGTACAGTTAAATTTTGACTATTCTATGATGATTTTTGTCTCAAATGCTCCTTTATGTACGTGTTTTTTTATTCTTTTATGCTCTGACCGAAAGTTGGACTTACTATCCAGAAAAGAAGTAGGATTCCTCGCTCACATATTACAGAGCATATACACTACGATGATGCCTATGCAATCGATGCCAGCAATGGAACAACAGTGCTCATCTGTGTCTAGTCAACAGCAAGTCACCACACCTCTACAGCAGTATCCAGGGTGAGTTATGTCCTCTGATTTGTTAAAATTCTTGTTAACTGGTAATTTCTACCTGCTATCCTCGATACTTTTAACCCATCCAATTTATGTAAATCGATATCTTCCAGAAGTTTGAAACAAACTACTCCCGGCAGTGTTCCATCATGTCAGATGGCAAGTCAGCACACTCCTGAAATGCAGCAGCAGACTTTCATGAGCCCAGTTATGCAGGTATGGAAACACTACTCACTGGATTACTTTATCATCATCCGAATGTTTCCAGAATATGTGTCCTCAACCGTCTTCTGTGTCCTCAGTACATTCTCAACACAACTCGTCTCTGGAAATGGCAGCTGGACCGTCGAGTCAGGCTCCATACGGAGGCCTAGCACCGCCATCAGCAAGTGCCACCTCGGCTCACTCTGATCCCAGCACTCCGTTGAGGCCGTCTTGTCAAGCATCTGCTCCAGGATTCAGCAGTCCACCACAAGCTGCCCCTATCCAGCAACAAGCGCCAGCGCAAGAAATGCGACTGCGGACATCTACTGAGTCTGCCCCACAGCAGCCTTCAACAGGGTCTAGAAGAAGCGGAGAGTCGTCGAGATCGAAGCATAGGAGTAGTCAGCAACAACAGCAGCAACAGCAACAACAACAGTTGCAGCAACAGCAGGTATGTTGTATTCTGCAACTGCTGTTTTTTTTTCTGGTTATTTTTGAGAGTCTGATATTTAGCAGCAGCAACAACAACAACAGCAACAACAAATGGCTGCTATGCACACCATGTCTTTTGCTGCACATCCCTATGCTGGGATGGCAGGAGCTGCTCATCCACAAACGTACTCGCCTTATCCCGCTGCATATCCGACTCATTTTGATCCGGCGGCCGCTGGATTTCCAGCAGCCAATCCCTATTGGCAGACTGGATATCCGCAATACGCGGCTGCTAAGGCGGGTCCCGGCATGGGTTAGTTGTTTCGACCAATTTTGCTTCTTTTTTAAATTTTTTTCCATATTAATTTGACGTTTTCTTTCATGTGTTGCGCGATAAAACACAGCTTCCCTGACGAAGCAAATTCGATCAGATCAAGAATTCCGTCTTTAAATCTTTTTAATTAAATTATTTAAGTAAACTTTAAATTTTAAATCTTTCAATTTCGTCTTTTTTTCGAACCCCCTTCACTTCTATGGTGCTATGAATAAATACAGCTCTTCGATATTTTCGATTTCTGTTCAACTAATGATAAATCATTTGTGTAAAGATTGGCTTTTGTCCAATGTTGCCAAGTTATTGCCGTTTTCAGGATCCATGATGTCAACGAATCCTGCAACGTTCCCGTACCCATATCCGAATGGTATGGCACCCGTAAACGGCCGGCCTCACTCAGCCACAGGTGCATGGCCCCGTTATCCACAAGGAATGACGCCGTTCGGAGGTGCTTCTACTAACCCTGCGGCTTTTCCGGTAACTCCGTCGGCCACTGATTTCATGTTTAACCCAGCAGCGGCGAGTTACTTTGGTAATGGCTCATATCCTTTCAATATAGCGAAGTAGTGGTTTTCTTTTTTTTTCTTTCACTTGTTTATGTTTACATTTTTCACTTTTCTTGCAAGTTTCTCAGTAGCTGTGCTACAGTTCCACTCACTTTTACATTCTTCACACATTCTTTCTTCTGAGCGTTTCGGCAACGTAACCAAAGCGCATTGAATAGTTTTATGAGGAAATACGGGTATTTTATTATTAGCATAAGTCATTAGTGAAGTAAGTCGAATAATAAACTTTCATTTGTACTAACCAATACATATCTCATCGTTTGTAACCACTTATATTTGTAGTTATGTAACAGTGTTACGTTGATACAGTGTTCATTCCACATTGAAACCATATTTGTAAGTAAGAATTTGAAATCTCAGGTAAGCTCACTCATCAGTGTGTATTTTTATTGTCGTTTTAGATCTAACGCGCATTTAAAAGATGAGCCTTAATAATGCATAGGAATATAATGGATTCTCCGTTATTGTAAAATCTCTCGTTTCTTTTCTTTTTTTTGTCATTATCCTCGTGTAATTATGTTACTCCAGCCATTTATGTTGTGTATTGTTTTGTATGTGCGTTGTAATTCCAAAGACCAACGTACTCTCGTCTCGTTCTTGTTCCAAAACGCCGGTGAGCACTGCGTGGTTGCCTTGTTTCACGTCGCGAAAGAATGTTCATGCTTTAATTTGTTCTTTTTTGTTTGTATTTATTGCAATACATGTGATAGCAATTAAGTGATTGTACCTGCACTACTATAGAACAAGCCGGACATCATGCGAAAGTACATGTGAAAGGCTAATTATGGCATACACACGTGATTGGAAAGGACATTGACTCAGCATATAACAAATGTTAAGCGGACACAAAGAATCATGAACTATCACCAAAGAGACTCGTATTTGAAGCACCAACACAGGTGCCTTGCATTCTCTGGATCAGCGACGACGCGCCAGCTCACACCGGCTCGGTCACGTGCACAAGCGCGTGTGACTTCTGCGTGGCGGGACTTACGAGTATCAAAAGAGCGCGATCCCAAAATTCAGCAAAACCTGAAACACCAAGATGTGATCGGCCACTGTCTTTAATTTCCGTATCCAACTAGTCCTATTGATGTTGTCGTGGCAGGACCGACAACAAAAACCCTTTCGAGAAATTCGAGAAGAGTCTTTGAGAGCTGCCTAAGTCTACATATTACAAGGCAAAAATAACGCAAGTCCACTCTAGAGGAACTAAATAGATAATTTAATATCGTCCATTCTTCGCAGAAATAAGAGGTCTCTGAGATTCCTAATACATTTTTTAAGAAAAGCCCTACATCACTCGAAAGTGCTTTTAAAGGGACGTTTTTCACATACACACGTCAATTAAAAGTGAATGGTCGTAATCAGCACAGAAGAAAAACTGGACGATAGCAATGAGGGAAGATGAGCGAAGCTCAGAACAGCAAGTGATCCGCGCTGAATTAAGGAAATAGCCAGGAAACTTATCGATTTCAAAAACAACAAACTGATCTGCGTAGAGTAGGAAAACTGGTGAAGGAAAATGATGTCATTTTCCTTTTTATTCAAAGTTCTGACTCAGTGGTTACCCAAACAATGGAACTTGAAATAGGCCCCTATTCCTTTAGGCAGCTATCGTCGCATCGCAACGTTTTGTTCAGGAGAGCTTTCCACAAAAAAGGAAGAAAACTTATACCTGCAACAGGAATGCAAAATTGAGATGGCGTAGGAAATAATAATGGAGAATACAGGGTGGCGCGTGATTACTGTCCTTTTTCTTGCTTTCACGTTGAGTCGACGACAAATTCCAGAAGGTCATCCCTCTTCGACACATCTCCAAAATCTTACGAAGTCTTAAGAGGAGCCATAGGAGCCATAAGCTATGATCACAAAGAGGTCGTGTAGGGAGTGCAAGGACGAGTAGTTACGAAACCTTCCAGATGCCGGATAACGGAACGGTCAAAAAATGAGCGGGTGATGCGTAACGTCTTAGAGATGCATGATCACTCCGTATTCGTTGTGCTAATTCGTACAGCTACTTTTCCCTGTCCACGCTCTGATAATTTTATAGGAGGAACACAGCCCATACAGCGTAATACTACGTTATGTTCAAAGGCTAAGCGCATCTCCGCCTAGTTCCTGCCTTTATTCCCTCAGTTGCTGCCATCATTCTTCGAGTGCTGCTAAGAGGAGGAAAGTTTCAATGGCAGTTGAGGGGAGGATGGCAGCAAATTGACTGGTATGGCCTTCAACCTTCAGCTCGACGTGTTACGCTATTTTGACTGTACAGTTATCAGAGTTATCAAGACAAAGACCTGTATAACAGATAGGGAGAAATCTAGGTCTGTATGTATCATAGGGATTACCCAGGGTAGACGTGTTGACGCCCATGTTAACCATCGGTAATTTTGTGATGACTTGACATGTCTACCCTGGAAAACTGGATAATCTCAATGATGCATCCAGACCCTAGATTACAGGTGAATGGTTGAGCAGATACAAATAATCGAATTCTATGTTGATCTACCTTACCCCCATTAATTTTAAGACACGCTGCTCACAGGTTATCGGAATAGAAAAAGAAATTATATATTGACCACTGAGACAGAACTGTTAAGCAGTAGGCATCATTGGTGTAGGAAAGCAGATTGAATTGAATTCTCATGTGAAGACAAAAAAAACGATCTCTATAAAATACCTTGACCTATCCAAATGCCTAGAAAATCGAGCAATTCCCGCCTTCTCACACGATTCTGATCTTTTCGCGCCGCCTTTCAAAAAGTATTTTTGCGTTCTACGAATGCAAACGTTTTTCATACCATTCGTATTGTTTCTGTTGCTGCTTTATTCTC
>KN730959.1:0-13127 GCA_000816745.1 Ancylostoma duodenale | reverse complement strand
CGAGCCAGTAACCAGCATGTGAATGAGGTCTATTGCATGCAGATGAAGGATCCTTTTGTTTCCTTGGCATGTTGCTGCATGGGCAATGGGTTCCTTTCATAACTATTTATTTGTTAACATGTCCCAAGTGCACAGCGTCGGTCAATCATTCCTGCATCATCGAATGCATCCCATGAAGTCAGCCGCGGCGCACCACCTGCGCAGCGCGGCAGACCAACAGGGCGGCGTGGTTGCTGAGCGTTGCCGGTATTGATGTTTTGCCTATGTTTATTGCCACGCTGATCCAAGCATTTTGGAATGAATAGAAAGATGTAGAAGAAAAGATGGAAAACATAGGCAAAATGCCAATGCCTGCAACACCTGGATGGATATTCACCTTGCAACGATTGGACTGATCATCTCCTTCTTCTGCAATTTCTGGCTATTCTTAGTGAGCAGTGAGTCAGTGGCTCGCAGTAATTTCTTCGCCACCTCGGAGTTCCGCCGCTCCGATGGTGGAGTCCTGCATATGGGTAAATTGCCGCCGAAATCTATGTAGCTGTGCCAAACTACGCACCTTTCTGGAATGTTCGTCACGTTCTCCTCTTTCTTCTCATCGTGTGGTTCAGCAAATGAATTGGCGAGTTCGTAGGGAGGAGGATCGGCGGTAAGGTCAAGACTCTGAAAAACCTCAATGGTGATTGTAGTGGCTATTATTGCTAAACTATGTGTGAATGCGTACGTAGCTGCATGAGAATTTCCGAAGTTTACATCACCGAACTCTGTAGATTATTATATATTTCTTTCTCATTCCTATTTCTTCACAGATACATTATTTTTCCACATTCATAGGTTTAGCTACTAAACACTAGAGGTCATGTTTCTCCTCTTTCCGACGAAAGCAACTCAGCAAGTAAGTAAGTACTCAGTAAATTTTTCCTGTTGAGCGAATGGAAGAAAAGAAAACCGAAGTAATCTGCTGTCGCGTGAAAAACGAAGCCCCCAATCACCGTTCCACCCCCCCCCCCCCCCCCTCTCCCTACCAATCTTCCCACCCATTGGCTCCAGCCCAGCAAAACAACTAGGGCTGAGCATTAAACACTGCAAAGAGTGAATGTAAGAAAACTAGGCAGACAATCGAACTCACTTGTTCACTAGTGGCGATTTCACTTGAGTAGTTCCATCCGCTTGGTATTACCATATGCACGGCTGAGTAAGGTGGAGCTGAAAAATAGCAAGTAATCTTCTAATGTTTTGGCTTTGTTTTAGACTTTGTAAACCTTTTTGAGATTTCAAAGAGATTACAAATAGTAAAAATTTATAAAATAATAACGACTGTGAAGCGACTCCCTTGCCAGTCACTTTTTTTTTTGAGTCTTTCTGACCATCCCAGCACGACGTCAATTACTAGTGGTTTGGGGTCACAATGTTGTCCAAACGAGGTCGACTTTTGTCTCTAAGGGACGTTCATTAGAGGGCATGACCTCCATTTCAGATAAGCAAAGAATTGTTTGTGGACAAATTTCACAATCAACGGAAAACGGTTGGCGAGGAAAACTAGCAAATAGAACCAAAACAGGATGCTAGACAGTTGAAGGAGACCAAAGAGACCAATGGAGGAGTAAACCAAGGAGTGTTGGTTATGGATAAATTACGAACAATGCAAAGAGTACACGATGAGATCATCCTTCTGTAATTTTCCCGCTTTTTCTGGAATTCCCAAATTTGATTGGTTACTCTTGCAAAAGTCGAGCGGAAGCGATGCATGAAAATCGATACAGCAAAACGCCTTCAAACGGACCGCCAAACTTCATTTTAATTTAGTTAGTATAGAATAAAGATAAAAAGACTATATGCGTATAAAAAGACTCAAAAATCGCATTAGAAATTTTTTAAAGACGCCTAAAAAAGAAATGAAAATCATGCTTTCATTTCCTACCGGACGAAACGTCCGGCATTGCTCGAGGGTATTATTACCTCCTGCTATTGCACTGATCCGTTCAGTTGCTAAGACCAATAAATTCATTCAAAATGCTAGCACTTTTGGGATCAGCTGTTGAGGCAGGTAATTGAACCTCTTTTCTCCGATCAGGGATGAGCGGAATTCCGGTTCCGGAAGTTCGAAAGTTCCTGAATCCTGGCGTTAGGCGAGCTTTTGACTTCCAGATCTCTAGAGGATTACCAGTAGTTGAATGAAGCCAATTCATACATGCAGTTTTTATATTTCCAAATTTCGCCAGATTTCGAAATTCCTCCAACTTCGGACTTCCTGTCTTACGGAGTACTTCCGCTCATCCCCGTCTCCGAACAGCCTTTTCCTCACTGACAGGTGTACAAAAAAGGGGAAAAATCGATAAAATCCATAAATCGATATGTGCAAAAGGTTCGTCATATCCGTGTTCAACGTGCTGGAAATTTCCCATAGACATTTCCTCACCAACGTTGAAGCAAAAGTGGAAAAATCGACGAAATCAATAAACCACTGGGGTCGCCATGTCCGCGTTCAACGTATTCGAATTTCGTAGAAGACCATGAGCAAAAATAGCGAAAAATCAATAAAATCGATAAGCCAATCAATGCTAGTAGCCCACAACCTCCGTCATTGTCTGGAGGATCTGTATGCTAAATACGACAAAAATCTGTTGATCCTCAGAGATCTCTATTCGGAACGTAAAGATATACAAACATACAGACAAACAAACATACAAACGAACAAACACAGAAACATGCAAACATGCGATCATTTACTTCTATCCATGCAGATTTATTTTAAATTAGCTTTCCAACATTTGCATCTGGTTCTTTAGATTCAAAGCCAATTTCCACGTTTGAATTTATATCTTGTAGCTTACGATTCGTGGGTGGGTCCATTTGAGGAGGGGGCGAGTCGTCGACGTCACAGACCAAGTTTCGATTGCAATGGATCAGCTGATAGCCGCAAATGTAGACGACGAGGTCGTCGATGTCGTCCTTGTCCACCAGGAATTCGAGGCCCTGAAGTGGATTATTGCTTCGAATAAATGCCAAACCCTAGAAATTCGCCTGTATGGTGTGTTTCATCGAGGAACATAATTGTGAAGATATTAGAGAAAGAGAGAACGCGAGAAATAGTTCCGTATTCGAAAAAGGAGGTGAGAAATGCAGATCATAGGGACAAATACTCAACTATGGTCGTTTTTGAAACGGAATATACCTGATCAGGATTGTTTTTCAGCCGAATGCTGATAAGTGACGCTATTTCCGTTTCTCTTCGCACCACGAGATGGTCGATCAGGTCATAATCAATCGATATAGTCGGCCGTCCAGTTTTTCCTGGATGCCGAACCAGCAAGCCTGCTCGGGGGTCGATCTGAGAAAAGAAATATCGCATTTAAAAATTCATTAACGTAAAAAGATCACTGGTACTGCCCAGCCACCTGCATAATCATGTCGATCTGACTCTCCTTGAACGTTACGGAAAATCCCCGTCCTCCGAAGGTGGGGAGGTGAGCGAGCAGGTCCAGATATCGTACTCGTAATGACACCGAGGTGTCGTTAACCCGCATTAAAAGTAGGGCTGAAACAGATGTTGTGGTGCGACAAAAAGCGGATTCTCTGGGAGAAGTGCACTTACACTGCTGCCCGCTGCCGTAAGTGGACGTTTGTCGGACGAGGCTCTCGCTCAGCTTCACGCTGTCTCTCTTCAGGTAGTACCGGATGTGCTTGCGGATCTCACGTCGCTTCACGTTCTCCAGCAGGATCGACGGAAGGAAGGAGTTCATGCCGTACTCGGACCTGAGGAAACAAAATACTTTGTGCTGAAGAAAACCTTGGTTTTGCTGCTGACAACAGAGTTGGGACAAATTCAAGGCGAGGTACGTAGGTTTTTTTTTCAGGGATACATAGATCTGTTATTCAAAACAGCAACTGATTCTCTCAGCAACTTGCATGATGTCACCAAGAACGTTTTGGCCCAATGATGAGCTGAATTTTGACAATTCTGTTAGAAAATGGTTGATTTCAGTACCCCATCTGCCCTCCGAATGTGAGCAATGCGACCCTCTCAGGAAGCCTAGGAACCGTGTGAGATAGGAAGATGCAAGTCTCACGAATAAAACATGCATGCTCGCGCAATGTCCGATTTTTTAAACTCAGTAGTTCTATACCAGCAATGATCAAATCCATGCGAAACTCGTGCATATCCATTGATCACCAAATCCGATCCAAATCCAGTGCAAAATCCATGAAAAATTCACGATTTTCTCAATCTCATGCGGAACCTAAGCACACTGATGCCAAACAGGGTTTCTAGGTTTCCTGAGTTGCAACTGTGTTAGCGACGTTCAAAAATGACCCTTTTGTGAGGAATGTTCCGCAATTTTTTCTTGGGGAGACACCTTCAAATGGCTGGAACCTTATCAATCGCCTTTCGTTGAATTAGACAGCAAACAACCTTCTTAAGAAGATTAATGAAATTCAAAAAAAAAAAAAACGGTGGCGGCTCTATGTGTGGTATTTCTAGAAGGAGAATGACGGCGATACTTTCATGTGAACAACAATGGGTTCAGCCACGTGAAATTCATATTCTTGAAGCATAAATAGCTTCGCGGGAGCCAAAATGCGATTTTTTTTTGAATTTTTTTTTTGGATTTCAGTAAGCTTCTTAAGGGAGGTGTTTGGTGTCTCATTAAACGAAAAGCGATTTATAAGGTTTCAACCATTTGAAGGTATCCTGTTAAGAATAAATTATCACACAACAGTCTTCAAAAGCTATCATAAACAACCTGGTCGCAAGTGTCTAAAATACGCTTCTTGTTCTGCTCAAATAAATATAAGATAATTAAAAATACAATATTGACACATAACATGACATGGAAATAAAATCCATAAAACTCAAAAGAAATTTGTAAGGTGTGAATTAATTCTAGTTTTATGCGGGCTTCAAGTGTCCAGTTGAGTGATCAAAGATAGGCCCAGACGCACGTCTGACGCAGCGCAGGCGCAGGTAAGACGCGGCGTCGCAGCTATTCTCGACGGCTGCGTGATATTTTTTCGTGGTGTAAATGCTGCGTTAGGTGCTCTTCACATAAAATTCGACGCTAATGAATGATCAAAAAACGTCTGACGCGCGACCAACACACGCATCAAGTATAAACTGCTCTTAGGAAGCTTTTTTTCAGAGGAGGATACCCGTAATGAATGGTGAGTCGATTTATATGAATGTTTCTGATAACTACTAATGAGAAATGTATAAAGAACTTCTAATTTTACTATAAAACTACATGGAGTCTTACTACACAAAAGTATTTTTTTATTTCCACTTTTACTTCTCAAAGGATTCCCGAATATGTTCCACAAATGTTCGATAAGCCGAATTTTGGGAAAATACACGTTATTTTCTAAATTTTTGGGATTTTTCCATAATTTTTCGGTAGATTAGACTTTTTTGAAATTACGACTCAACTTCCTTTTTTATATTCCTATGTTATTTTCCATTCCTTCCTCTTAACTCACTCTAAACGCGTCAGCGAGACGGTGTTGTTCTCCTTGAGGAGGTGCGACTCGACCGCAACCTGCTGCATGTGAAGTGCTGCCAGACGGATGCAAGCCTCGTACCTGAAACCGAGCAACCTGAGCACCGTTTTCCAGGAATACATCGTCAATTGGGGGAAACTCAAGTGTCACTTCAGACGCCGACCTCATCTCGAACGCGTAGCGCCCCCGCACCACGTCCGCAGTGCATTGTTGGTAGTAGTAATCCAAGGCCCGAGGGTCCTCCAGCCAGAGCGCTTCCATGTCTTTCGGAATGAATGCGAATCGGAACACGCAGCGAATGTGGTCCGAGTTTGGCATGCGGATTATCTGGAAAGGTCAAAGATCCTTAGTATCCTGCTTTCCGATGCTCAAAAACCCACAGACCTCCACTATCTTGGTCTCCGGCCTCAGCAAACTGATACGACTTGAACGCGCTCCAAGCGAGTACTCTACAGCTAAGGCAAAATACGACTTCGCCCGAAGTTGAAGCTTGGAGAATATCGAATTCAGAATATCCTAAAAGTCGTGGATAAGCGTCAAAGTATAAACAATCACAAGAAAAATGCAGCTCACCCTAACAGTTGTCGTCTCGTCGTACCTGAACGACCTGGTTTGACCATTTTCCAGGTAGACTCGTAATGCGTTCGGCAATGGAGGAGGAAAGTCGGTCTGCAAGTTTCATTTTGGCTATTTTTTCAATTTTTGTTGAATTTCTTGAGAACTCACTCCATCTGGCACCGATGCTACGAGCACCCTGTCCGTAAAGCGGACACGGCAACTTCTTCGAGCGGATCGCTAAAAAATAAATACAATAATTTAGACGAGATCTATACTTGTGTAATGATCCGTTGTCTTAGGATGTTTTTCTAATGGAAACACGAAAACAGTGCGTTTCTGAGCAAAAGGTTCATGATCAAGAGGTCTTGCTCTTCTCGGACCCCAAAAATCACTCGAAATCCGAAGAAAAGAGTCATGATGAGGTCGCACCGGAGGAAAGTTCAATTTCCCCTCAGGTTTATTCAGGCAGTTTGTTTTTTTTTTTCTTGAGAGAAGAACTGGTACTTGTTTGTTGCATTTCCACAAACTTACTGTTTTTGCTTTATTAATCTTTTTACTGTTTTTATTTTCCGTCCGAGTCCCCAAAATGGCAAAGACCACACTTTTCTCACGAACTCCCCACCCCCCGTCCCGTCCGCCCACTTTCTGCGTCCAGCACTGGGGTTTCCTTAGTTACCTCGGCCAACTTGTTTCAATACACATATGTAACCAGTTGCAAACCCCTTTCTCGTGAGTTTCAGTCAAATTGACCACCGCTCCTATCCTCGTCATGGTGAAAAACCCAAAATTATGCTAGAACCTAAACGGCAAAAAATTTCATACATGCCATCTCAAAAAGAGTATTAAAATTTTATTTTGTGCTATATAAAATATCACTACCTCCCAAATACCACCTTATTACATGTTTCTGAAAGAACCTTCATTCTCGGAACTCCGACAGGTTAGGCATTTTCTTGGTTTGAAACCTCACACCCATGCACGCTATAGCGCAGTCTCCCCGCAAGTAAGCTCCACTGTTACTGGGTATTCTAGAAATCGTCAACACGGAAACGCAGGACTGGTTTTATAAACCAATTCCGCTCTATCTTTTCCCAGAGGTCTACCCTCTAAATCCTCCCCCTTCCACAAAACGGATGTTGTATTAATCGACTTTGCCTCATCCAAATGCCAAACGCACACAGACAACACGAGTTTTTGTGGCGAACACCAGCGACATTATCTAATCAAACCCTGGGTGGCTTCATGTGACTGGACGTGAAAAATGAGCACGCGCCATTTAATTTCATTTACAACGTCTAGTATTGCATCTACTCACCGGTCGCGAAGGGAGCTGCTCGACGGTGAGTTCCAGCTCATCGTCAGCTGACCGCACCATCGCCACGACGTTGTCCTTGGTCTCTTGCCGGACGTCCACGCCATTCACGGCGAGAATTTGGTCGTTCGCGTAGAGCAAACCGTCAGAGGGGCCTTCTGAAACAAGAATGGATAGGTGTAGGGATCAAAGCCTGAGAGGGATTTGGGCCGTACCAGTAAAAATTTCAAGAGAGTAAAGTTACTTATTAATATTCCTAAGTTAATTAATGTAGAATAGTCACTCCTTTTAGGAGTGAAAGTATTTTCGTTTGTAATCAACTAAACAAATAAGTCAATGATTACGAATAAGTGAATGATTGAGTTATTGGATGACTGACCGACTGAAAGAATGAATGAATGAATGAATGAATGAATGAATGAATGAATGAATAAATAAATAAATAAATAAATAAATAAATAAATAAATAAACGAGCGGACGAGTGAATGGAATGTTGAATGGGTAAATAGTCAAAGAAATGAGTGGATGAATGAATGCTCACATGAATTAATGAGAAAATAAGTAGATAAATGAGCAAGTAAAGGAATGAATGGTTGAATAAATAAAAAAAAGTAAATAAATAGACAGATCAATGAGTCAATGTATAAAAAGTAAATCATGGAATGATGAAATGGCTTTTCAGTGCTTTCTCCTTCGAAGAAGAAAGGAAAGAAAAGTAGAAAAACTATTAATGTGGTGGAAAAAGAAGAACATTGACATGGTTCCCAGAACATGGCGGAGTGGTATCCGGCGTCAACATGCCCAACATTAAAAAAAACCCCTATTTCACAGTGGAATCGTTCCCTGTGCCAATGTCCACTCATCGATCAAACTGTCACAAATTTTCAGCACAATTGGCAGCTGCTCTCATGGAACGCTGAGAGATGTAAACAACAGCTCTTTTTCAAGGAATCAGAGTTTCAAGCGGATCAGAATGGGAATGGACTTTACCCCAAGGCATTTGATGGTTAAAGCAGCATTTGAGAGATAAGAATAGTTAGCGGCAATGGTACTTTTTTCCACAGTTCTCGAATAAGTGCTTCGTAAACAATTATAGGAAGAAGGAGCGATCAAAAGAAGAAAGCTCAAGGATTTTCTGCGAAAGTAACATGGGAGAAACATAACTCACCAGCTGAGACAAACTGAATAACAGTAGGGTGCTGTCCGGCGGCCACGAATCCGAAGCCGATCTCGGGGTGCCGATGGAGGCTCACTGTTCGCTGACCTTCCGGAGCTGACGAATCTCGTGGATCTGTGTACGTGGTGGTTCTGTTGATATGGCTGAAAATATGTAGTGTTGCGTACTATGATGAGAAAATAGAAACGTGAACAAAAGAATAAAAAATATGAAAAAAAATCAAAAAATCTCAAGTTCCCATAATTTCAAAACTTGAACAGATAATTATCCGTGCGTTTCAAAGCAAATTAAAATTCCTGCATGCTACGTTTTTTCTTATAATAAGCCAACATTTATCACTGTTGGGGATCTATGATGTTTGAGCTTGTCTGGATCTGGACAGCAGCAGCACCTACAATTTCTTTTCAGATGTACCAGTGGGCACTTCTGTACTTCAGCGGCCCCACTACCGACCCCAAACTCAAAAGCATGGATTCCTCTGAAAACTCGCGCACAAGGGTAATTCGATGTGCTGATCACGAATATCACATTCATTTCGCATGATAATATCGATTTTATGGACTTTATCGATTTTTCCCAAGTTTGACTCGTATCTCAAATCTCAATGAAAAAGTACAATAGTACCGTACTGTGTTATTTGAGCGATTTTTTTCTGAAACCAACATCTAGAAAAACCAGAAAATAACCCCACCGGTCGACGACCACGGCGACGCTCTGCACAGAGGGCAATGTCGTCACCGACCACTTGAGGTCACTTATATCATATTGTGGTTCATTACAACCAGGCACAATATTTCTGACATAAAAGCGGTATTTCTCCCTTCTATACAGCTTACTGTATTACACAGTAACAACTATCGTACTCCTATTTGCCCATATTTGTAGTAGGTTTTACCATTTGGAACCAAATATGTGACGTAATCGGAATGTTCAATTTTAAATGAATTGGATATCAGTTTGTCCAAGGAATGAGGTGGTTAGAGGCTTAAAAAGGGTAGAGGCTCTCTGTTTGTTGAAAATCCGAATATTCGAACCTTTTTCCAGCTTTTGCAGATCAATGTCACATCAAAGATCGAATACAGTGTTACGAACAAGCGAGTATGCATATTAACATCAAAAGAAATGAAATAATGAAGTAATTTTTGGTCACAAGAATTGTTAACGTTTTCGTGAACCGTTAAATCTATGTAGCGACGTTAGCTGGGTAGTTGTGGAGCTTTATTCCCCTCAAATTATTATGAGCATGAATAACTAACGTAAATGGGGAAAGCAGTTGAGAAAATGCAGTACTTCAATTCCTTGAAGAACTCGTGATCCTTCTTACTGGGTAGACTTTCCCTGGAGTTTACTTTTCCAAATAACCTTCGAAAATCCTCAGGAGCTGCATATCCCCCAATATGTATGTTCTGACAAGATAACAGAACGAAGGAAATGCAGTCCCATGGTACTTTTTCTATTTTTTAATCCATTAAAAGTGCGCCACAATGAGATGTCAAAATACTATAAATCAAAACACAAATGAACTCATGATAATGGTGGACAATGGTAAACAAGAAAAAAAACAAGAACTTCAGGGAAAAACGATTTTGAAGCAAATCGGATAAGTGTGACAACATCGTTCGATCGGTTGAGTCATGAACAAGGTGATTACTATACATTAGACCGAATAAAAGTCGAATAATTTTGTTACTTCAACTAACAATCCAGCAAACAATTTAAACATCCAGATATTCGAGATTGAGAAAGCCATGAAGACCTTCTCCTCTTCCTTACAGTACTGCATTGACCTCCAACGTGAAAATATCCGGATTTTCCATTTATTCGAAGCATTCAATGTTCGAGAGCAAAAATATTCGATTTCGAATAAATGGAAAATTCGGATCTTACGCTATTAGAGACGATTTGGGAGTGTATGAGGAAGAAGAAGAGCTTCAGGGTTTTCTCATTCTCGAATATCAGGAAATTTAAATAGTTGCCTGAATTGGTAGTTGAAGTAACAAACTTATTCTATTTTTATTCGGTCCAATGTATAGTTATTACCACCTAAGAAAATAAGGCTGGAAATTACCGTATAAGATGGTAAGGCCAGCATAGTCAGAGTGGGTTCAGTTCGAATATTCGCGAATAAGACGCACTTCAAATAACTTAAATTACGTCAGCTAAATCCAATAATTTAGGGGTTTTCCAGGAGTTTCAAGGCAATGTAATAATGGTGCTAGCATTCAGAGCCTTTAGCGTTTGCATTTCCCAAAAAAGATAAAGAAACTTACTCTATAAAGTATATATTGCCAGCATCGTCCTTGGCCTGTTCCCATCCATACGGCAGGCCTAGTCGACACTTCCACGACGCCCAGGGTGGCTCCCAGTGTGAGGTACGCGTAGTGTGGCTGAAACCCGTTGTATAAGGTGGATCTTCTAAATCCAAGGAAACCTCAGGAAATTCTCAGTTAGCCTCTGGGCTTTGCCAGGTACTCACGTCCGTAGCGTTGACAAGGCTAGTGAACCTCGCTAGTCAACCAAACAACGCTTTTGTTTGTAAACCTACATCAGAGCTCTAATTTCATCGACACTGCCCGAACAGCTGATACGTTGCGTCTGCGAGCACGGGAAGTTGAGACTGCGGGATTTGATCATCTGCAGCATTGATCACTTAGCGCTCACGCATAGTTATCAACAATTAATGACGTCTTTCTGGATTGAGGAAGGAGATTCAGATGAGAATGGGTCAGCAAAGGAAGAGACTTGGAAGAGACTGACGGACCACTACGTGGAGAAGCCATCGTTGAAATCTTAGAAATTCATGAATGACAAGAAAATTGTGTACAAGGCAGTGGACTAATAATAACTGATAAGTGTTTCGTTGCTGTACACAACCATACACCAGAAAATCACACATCAGAAAATTAGCGAATCACGTGAAGAACAACAGCAAATTCAGGGTATCCCAGAATGACGTTTGCACTTTTGAACGCTAATAGCATCGACACCGATAGCAGGAGCCAAGAAGAACGTTCTCGAAGTCATATATCTCAGCAAAAAAAGTATATGATTGATTGCTAGGCATCATTTGCAGCACAATGGGATAAATTGTGAATGAATAAATGTGATTTTCGTGATTTTCGTGAGAACAGAAATCAGCAAGGATAGGAAGGCTATAGAATACGGCTTAAGAAACACCCACATAGTTCGAGTATTCGAACGAATTTCATGGCAAATTGCTTGGTATTCCCCTACAAAGTTGATGATTTCTAAATTCTTTTATCTGGTTTCCTTACGTGGATACATGTCGAGAAATATGAAATTTCCTGCGACTGGCCGCAATAAACTCCTTCAATTTTTGTGCGAAATTTTGTTCTACAAAGTCTTATCATTAATAAAATATTGAAGTTATCCAGAATTATTTTCATCTCCAATGTTTTGTTTGTTTATCCTGTCTTCTATGGCAGCTTGTGACAAATCTTAAAGGTGTGATAAATAAATAAATAAATAAATAGATAAATAAATAAATTAGAGGGTGAATCCGAGAAAGTTAACAAGATCCCTAAATTTTTATTGATAGCTGCAGGACGGGAATGGTTGATAAAACAGCGCAATTGTTTCCTTCTTTTCCATTATCTGAATAATTATGTAGTGACGCTATGATCTTGGATAACCAGAGGAATTTTCTGGGACCTTCTCCCCAGATTTCTCAGACCATCGCACTTGTAATGAAATCTCACGCAAAAATGAATAAAGCATCGATTGCCAGCACTCCCTGGAGCATTTTTATTTCTTCACAGGGTATTTCATCTCTTTACTGAATTTTTCTCCTACCAGTAGTAGTAATAAACGTAAACGTAAACCGAACACTGATAAACTAATGGGGCGAGCTCCAATCTCCGTTTCACGGACCACTGCAAGGTACCAATAGGCACAAATTGTATAAAAAGTGTTCCATTCTTGACTGTAGTAAGAGAAGCTATCTCAAGCTCGAGTACCGTGCCAGGCTCATAGCCTCGAGGCAAAAAGTATATAAATATTCAAAAATGCAGGAAAACGAAGAGCTGGGAGTAAGGGAACCAGGAGTGGGGCTTTATTCTCTTCCTTAAACGAGTGGTACAGAGAAGCACTACAGAGCTAGCTAAGCACCGAAAAAGTTGGTGGCTCTGTCGCAATTTCTCGTTCGCGTCGTCAGTGGGGTCGTTCTATGAAAGCGACTAATAGTCCGCTTCAAGCGGTTTTCGTCGCTTAGTTCAGTTCGGTTCATAATTAAGTGGTCCTGGTTAAATAGGTTCTTTGAGATAATGTTTCAAGAATATTTATGCGGTCATAGTGAAATCATTATGGGAAGGGGACGTTATAAATTGAAGCAAAGACAGGTAGGGCACCACAACAACCCTATGGACTTAAAATGATTTCACTATGACCGCATAAATATTCTTGAAACATTATCTCAAAGAACCTATTTAACCAGGACCACTTAATTATGAACCGAACTGAACTAAGCGACGAAAACCGCTTGAAGCGGACTATTAGTCGCTTTCATAGAACGACCCCACTGACGACGCGAACGAGAAATTGCGACAGAGCCACCAACTTTTTCGGTG
>KN730958.1:0-13129 GCA_000816745.1 Ancylostoma duodenale | reverse complement strand
TATATATATATATATATATATATATACTAGTCTGGCCGTCCGGCTAACGCCTGACTTCCAGACTTCTACTGATTCTCGCTTCTCTCGCATACTCCACATCAAATCCAAACAAGAGTGAATATGGGCTTGGAAGGCCTTCCGCGAATTTCTATTCTCCCATCCAGGTCCATCGCTCCCCTGAAAAGCCCACGATCCCCATCAGCGGTAGCCTTCTCCCACATCGGCGAAGTAATGCCCTTGGTTGGCCCTAGTAATTTGGTATAACCGATTCACAAAAGATGTTCTCTTGAGATGATCTACGATTAGCTGGTTGTTGTGGTAATTCAACTGATGAGGGTTCAACGGTGTATATAAGCGGTGAAGAGGGAATGGTTCTTTTGGACACAAATGGGATGGGTAGAGAACACGTAGACGGAAGAATATGATGTGCATCTAGATGATTTATGCAGGAGGGATAGCTGAAATGAGTGCCTGCGCACCCCCCCCCCCCCCCACTCCTGAGATGAACCCCGTGACGTTCTCCTACTTCTGGACGCCAAAGTACCCTTATCGCACCGTTGGGCCCGTCTCCAGGCGTTTCCTCAGTTCTGGACGCCGGCGTATCCTAATCATACGTCTCCAGGTGTTTCCTCACTTGTAGGCGCAGGCGTACCGTTATCACACCGTTGGACCCGCCTCCAGGGCCGGTAGTAATCCACCCCGCAAGTTGCCAACTCGCGTTGGCATCATGGGTGCGGCATAGGTGGCAGCCCGGAAAATATCCAGATATCTCAATCAATGACTATTGCTGGTTTTTCTAGTTCTAATTGACGAAAATAATATCCTTCCAAATTATTTTACACTAATGCGCAGTGGCTAGCGCTCTTCTTCATAATCATTCTTGCAAAGTGATTAGAGATTCGAGGTGGCAACGGGGTCGCAAACTCTCTGGGCGCCGTCTTGATGCCACCTCGAGGTGGCAGCCTAGGTGGCAACCCAGGTGGCAGCAATTCAGCGTGGCGAGAGAGCGTGTAAGGAGAGAGGTTCTTCCGTCGGCAGGTCGGACATGCCCTAGGACATGTCCGAGGACGTACCTTGTCGGGAACTTCAGCCGTGGCTACGGCCGATATGGCTCCACTCACTTTCTGCATGAACGATCAATTTTTGTGAAAAATTGGTTTCAGCCTCTTTTCTTTATATTTCTGATGTTTTTGCTCCTCGCTAAACCTTGGTAATGTTCCCCTATAAGCCCCTTTTGTTTTGTTTGAAGGCTACAATCTATTAGAGTGAGTAATCGCTTCATTACGCGCTCTTTTGGCAGCGTCAGATTCGGCAGATCAGCTGAGGTGGTCGACTCGACAACGCCACCTTATTTCGCACTTGATTGGTTCCAAGCGCTCTTTTCTCTCATTTTCTTAGTTTTCGCTTCTGAAAATGTTTCTGAGATGAAAAAATATACGATTCTGAGGATGTTTGCTTCCAGTACCTCTCGCATTTTGTTGCCGTTTCGCTCGTTTATTTGTTTTCAGGCCTTTAATCGTATATTTTTCAAGAGTAATTTTATTCTGTTTTCAAAACTTGTTTTATTGTTGCTACTCGTCTCTTGTCCCTTTTCCTTGCGTAGAAGTGGGCATAAGACGATTATCAACAACATAATAGGTTCAGAAAACAGAATAGATCAACTCTGCAAAAACGCACGGTTAGAATTATAAAAATACAAATAAACGAGCAAAACAATGACTGAATACCAGGAATAATGAGAACAGACATTCATCATAGCAATATTTTAAAAGGAAAGTGAAAAAAGAGAAAAATAGCGCTTTGGTGGACATTTGATCTGCTGCGAAATCAGGTGGTCAAACATCGATCGACTGACGCCCCTCCACGTCGCGCGGTGGGGCATTTTGCGCGAATCGAAAAGAATTCGTTCTAATTTTATAGATTGTACCATCAATCACAAATCGAACGAATCGTTGCCAAGGAGTTAGCGAGGGCAAGAATCAATCTGAAGGCTTAAGAAAAGGAAGATTCTAAAATGGAGGAAAAATCGGAGAAAAAGTAACAATGTGATCAACAAACAACAGTACGCTACTCATAAACGAACAGTGATGGCTACAACAAGGCTTTCATTTTCTTCAGCGTTTCAGTCCACCCCCGTATAAAATGTTGCAGGATGAGCTAACCAAAACTGAATCTTATCAACGTTGATGTGGGATGTCTCCCCCCATTCTTAAGACATGCCGTGGCCAAGTAGTTTCGTCTCTTGTCTGTGGTGGTGTTGGATTTGGGTTCGATTCCTCTAGCGGCAGGATGTTTTGCACTCGTACTCGCAAGGACAGTCACATGTCCCGCCTAGTTCCCACCCAGAGTTGCCATCTCGTAGGCAGAGCTGCTGTCATGGTGGCAACTTTGATGCCAACTTGCGGGGTGGATTACTACGGGCCCAGGTGTTTGTCCTGTTCTTAACGCCGGCGCACCCTTATCATAACGTTGGACCTTTTTTCCAGGCGTTTCCCCACTTACGGAAGCCGGTTCGCCCTTACCGACGCCGGCGCACCCTTATCATAACGTTGGACCCTTCTCCAGGCATTTCCCCACTTAGAGAAGCCGGCTCGCTGTTGCCGCTAGAGTGGGCCCGTTGACCAGACAACATTCATGACGTTGCTCCGTCCCAATTAGGTTTCAGTTAGAAGTTTATCGGTGTGATAGATTGGAAGATGTTGACGAAGATGAAACTCTTGCTTTTGTTAGCAGTGACACTTCTCATAGATTTGTCTCATCGTCTAATTTTTCCCCATACTGCCAATGAACTTAAACGCAAATAACGGGTGTATCCGAATCGTTCTACTCTACCGTAGTAGCTCTTGCGACGTGGCCAAGTTTCGTGACGCTTTCAAAACTATCAATGACTTTTGCACACTAAAGGAAAATTGCTTGCTACTAGATGATCTTAACCTTGCTAAACTTAGCTGAAATAACACGAACGAATAAATCTTGCTGCGCCTGGTTTTTAACTAAAATTAAAGAGCAATCTGCGATGGTATGCACAACCTCAAAGTTAGTTGATGAGTGCTACCTTATTTTTCTCAATCGCTGTACTGGAATAGTTCATGAGCTCGTTCCACTTAAGCAGAACTCCTGCAGTGATATGCAGTACCCTAAAATTCGTAGAGTCAAATGGGCTGATGTAGTACCGCGCTCGACCTGTCCATAGATAGGTGTTCACAGATATCTCCGGCTTCATAGAAGGCTCGAATGCGAGTTGGCTGTAACTCTACGAAGAGAATAAAAGACAACTTCGAAACATTTTATATGTATGCTACTAGTAGACTGAAGACTTTCTGGAACAGCATAGAGAATCCTGACCCACTCGAACTCATCGAGTGGAACAGGAGTTTTTATGCGCACCCAGGGAGTCTTCAATCAAGTATTCCCATATTTGGGAATACTTGATTGAAGACTCCTTGGGTGTGCATAAAAACTCCTGTCGCACTCATATCCTGTATTAAGCGAAAGGCCGTTCAATGAAGAGCCTAGAGCACACTCTAAGATCACTCCTGTCAAATGGTTCTAAGAAAAAAGCTACGGCGACCACAGGAATCGGTGCGCACTTTCGGGTCCCGTAAGTTCGGAAAATATGCTACGGTTCGCAAACAGCTGCATGGGGGGGGGAGTCAAGTCTTCAAGGATCACAACATAGTGAAGACGTTGTTTTTTTTCTGTTTTTAGCTTTTTAGCTTTCCCTTCCTTTTTTTCCATTGCTGAGCACGACATTCTATATGTTATTTTGCAACAAACCTAATTTTTTATTCACTTGTATTGGCTTGGCTTTACTTTATTTGCTTTGCTTTACTTTGACTTTATTTACAAGTATTTCGCTGACTCTCTCTACTCTCTGACTTTCGAATTTTCCATGGTTCTGAGATCGTTTTCAAATTCGTTTGTGTTTTTTCGATTCCTTAGTTGCTCGGGCATCTTTTTCTTTCTTTCGTCAAATTCTGAAAAGCTGCAAAGCAGTGCCTAGAACCGATTTCACCATCAGAATAGCTTATGAATAATAAGGCAGCGTTAACGACTTTCTTGGACCCGTCCACATCGAAGAGATCGCGGAACTCGGCCCAACCTATTCGGAAGCGATGAGCTGAGAGAGAGCTGATAGTAAGAGCTTAGGCCTGCTTTCAGTTTTCGTGCTTATTCATTAGCTCGAACGCTAACAGAACATTTTATTGGATCCTCGAGAATAACAACTTCACGGAGTCAGATAAGCTCGTATGAAAAAACATTAGAATGTTCCAAACAAGATGTACTATTGTACAACTTAAATCCACACTGAGAAGAATCTCAACACATCCTTTGAAATATTTCACGGCAAGCAAAACTCAGTGTACACATACATTTTGTACATCGAGCAGTGCCTTATTTATTCGACAAATATGTGATCAGTTTTGAACAAAGCTAGCTCTTCATTTTCTCAGAGGACTGCAAATGACTCGGTAATAAAACCATTTTGGAAAGTTCAGTGCTTCTATTTAATTTCACATGAATAAAATCATTTCGTTTTTTTTTGTTGCTAGGACTTCAAAATCAATTGCTGAAATCTTGGTTGACCAGTAACATCTTATTCCTCGTTTTAAAAAAGGCAAGCAGCACCGCATGCACCGCATGCAAGGTCATTGGATTCGCGAGAAACCCACTTCAAAGGATGAAACTCGTTCGGTTTCTTGTAATTGGGACCTCAAAATGGAAAAAGTCATGGAATCAAGTCTAGAAGTGTGCTTTTTCTCCTATGTAATATTCTCGTTGGAGTAAGATTCTGAGCACTGATGTTGTCTCGACTGTCGGCGCAGCAGTCTCGAGATAGAGCAATGGATGATGAAATCACTCAAGACCATGGGCCAAGGCTGCAACACCCTAAAATGCTCACATTCAAGCTAAAAGTAGTTGATCAGTGAATGCTCAAATGCTTCGAGAAGCTTAAATAACGAAACCTCGTGATCAATCTACTCAAACCGTTTCACCGGGTAGGCTACAACGCTTGTGAGACACCGAGCAAGTCCCGGTCTTTTCTTTTGGTGTCAAGGCAAATGACAGCTCACATTTTGAAATGAGTACGCACACTATGCAAGCCAGAACATAAACGGTTCCAATGCTGCGCAGGCCCAGCTACCCACAGCCAGTAAGGCATCCGTCAGGCCGAGCATCTAATACCGCGATGTTAATGTAAGGAGTGTAGACCGAAAGTGCTCAAGAATAGAAATGTATTGATTAGATCCCAAAAACATTGATAGAGAGATGAGAACACTTCGTGGTGGAGTTGCATGTTGACATCAGTATCTTGTTTGGAATATCCTCCTATGTTTCATTCAAGGAAAGTCCTCGGGAAGAGACAACTGTGTTGCAGATGGTGACAGTGTAATGGCATCCAAATGTCTGGATAAAATGGACAAAGGGTGAAATGCCGGCCGTGAGGAGGTTGTGTACGAAGTAGTTAAAGTTAGCGCGCATCCAACTTCTGAGTCGATTCCGAGGTACGCATTGGTTTTTCGTCGTGCTGAAGGATTCGTCGATTAAAACCAGGGTACTTTTAAGGCTTTGTCACCATTCTATCTCTTCGTCATGACCCGACTACTGCCTGGACTTTCACTCTGCACTACATAAACATGAGCTCATCTGTAGGAGTCATAGTCCCTCACATGTTATTAGGTTGTCGGAAAAGTTTCCCGCCACTTAGTTTAGTATCTTGTATCCTCTCTTAGGATTGATTTGAAACTTTCCATCCTGCGTGTATATAAAGGTTGGTCAATAGTCTACTTAAACCTAGTTTGCCTTCGCATTTCGCTACGCTTGTGGCTGAAAAAATTGTCCCTGACTCCAAGCAAGTTCGACTGCTTCTGCTTTGCGAATTCAGAAAACGAAGCAACGCAAGCGTTGCAACGAAGAAAATATGTGATGCAATGGGCGCTTGGACTGTCTCTTACAATACGACAAAAGTTTGGTCCCGCAAGTTCAAAAACCGCGACTTCGACTTCGCTGACAAACGAAGGTCTGATAGGCCGGCCAAACTGGATGACAAGCGCCTTCTGGAGCTGGTTGAAGAGGATCCGCGGCGTGACACCCGTGCACTGGCAGAGGAACCCCAGTGCCATCACTACACTATAGCTGCGCGTATGCATCGCCTCAGAAAGACATGGAAGTTTGGTGTATGGATACCTCATGATCTGAGTAGGCATCAGCTTCACGTGTGGAGGGATGCATGCATCAACTTTTTAACATTTCGACGAACTTTTGCCTGGCTCGACAACCTGGTCACCGGTGACGAGAAGTGGGTGGACTACGTGAACGACACGCAGAAGCGCCAATGGCTGGGGCGTGGAGATTCTGGGACTCCAATACCAAAAACAGAACTTCATCCCCAGAAGGCAACACTCAGCGTTTGGTATATTTGCAAGGGGACTATTCTTTGGGCACCCCTCCCGCCGAATTCCACTGCTGCAGCCGAACTATACTGCAGACAACTGAGTCGCGTCGCTGCGGCTCTCCGTAGAAAGCAGGACAAAGTTTGCTTGCTCCACTATAACGCTAGGCCATACGTTGGGAAGGGGACCCAGCAAAAGTTGCAAAGCCTGAGGTGGCATGTCCTGGCCCACCCAGCGTACTCATCAGACCTAGTGCCAACAGATTACCATCTGATCCTGTCGCTGTCCAGTCAAAAGCAAGGAAAAAATTCAACAATATGGACCAACTCAAAAAGTGACTCATGGAGTTTTATGGCTCAAAACCCCAAGATTTCTAAACAAGCGGGATCCGAAAATTACCTGATAAATGGTGATATGTTGTCGATTATGATGGTGCATATAATTGTTAATTGTTGATTGTATTAACGAAGAAAAATAAATTTGAATGAAAGATAAAAAATGGCGGGAAACTTTTCCGACAACCTAGTATTATATTTATTACATTTTGATTGCCACTGTCGCAACCTCTCAAAATGTTATACGAGTTGCTCATCTCATGTAAACAAATGCTCAGAATTTATTTAGCCCACCACTTTGAAAATCTTGGAAGAATTTCAATGGCTGATGTAAACGCGCAACTCCTCCTCAGATGTACCACCGAGGAAGGGATTTTTGAGCATCTTCCATTTGCTGTACCACCGGTAAATCGCCGTTTCAGTTGGATCATAATTGCTTCCTACATACAAGGTATCTTTTCTTGCCCCCTTGAACACCCAGCCAAAAACTTCTGGACCATCTTGTACATTATGCCATCAAGTGGGTTCGTGAATAATATTCAAGAGGTGTTCACACTGCGCCTGGAGAAATCAACCTGGTTATCTAGCCAATACGAATGGATCATCTCTGAAAACAAAGCTTTTCATCTTGCCTGCTGAGAAACAACCATGGTCTCGAGTCCACATAGACAACGCTGGACCGTTGACTTGGAAAATGTTTCTCGTAATTGTGGACGCTTAGTCTGAGTGGCAAGAAATAAGAGAAATTACTTCGACTACAAGTGCGGCGACAATGAGGCAGTTGAATCTCCTGTTTGCCCCGTTCGTCAATCCAACTACTATGAGGTCGGGAACGGAAGCCATTTGGCTTGCCGAATCCTG
Organism: Ancylostoma duodenale; assembly: GCA_000816745.1. Taxonomy (NCBI): domain Eukaryota; kingdom Metazoa; phylum Nematoda; class Chromadorea; order Rhabditida; family Ancylostomatidae; genus Ancylostoma; species Ancylostoma duodenale. Next base: position 5,538 of record KN730958.1, on the reverse strand, counting down.
CAGCACAAACGGCATGACTCATGTCCGCCGTTCCTTCCTCAACCAAACGGCCAAGCAGAGCGATTCGTAGACACCTTCAAAAGAGAAACTGAAGGATTCCGGCACATTGTCAGAAGCACTCCAGAAAGTTTTGCAGACGTGCCGCAGAACGCCTTGCTCAACGTCACCACGCAGACGTTCCACAGCAGTCAAGATAGTATCCTCAGCAAGTTCTCCTACGCTTATTCGAGGGTTGGCTTCGATTAATGCCATCAATTGACCATCATCAATGCCTAGCGGCCAACCAGAACGTTGCCATCTTGAAGTGAAAAATTGTCAGAACGAAGTTTGTGAGCTAATTTTCCCACGTGCTCTGTTACAAGGCATTAAAATCATATCACCATTTATAATAAAGCGTTTAGTCTGTGTGTGTCCGTCCGCCCGTTCACCTCTGTGATAAGGATACGTCGGCGCCCCAGAAATGGGAGACGGGTCCACCGCCGCGATAAGAGGACGACGGCGCCCAAATGTTAGGGAGACAGCTTCGCCGCAGTGATGAGGATGCGCCCGCGCCCAGAAGTGGGGGAGCGCCTGCAGACGGGTCGAACGGTTTGATGAGGGTGTGCTGGCATCCAAATGTTGGGAAACGCCGATGGATGGCTCCAACGTTGTAATAAGAGTGCGTCGACGTCCAGAATTGGAAGAACGTCACGGACGGGTTCATAACTGCATGGGTGGTGTCCTGGCACCCGCTTCGGCTTCCTCCCCTACCTACATCACCTAGGTGGACATTACCTCTTTCCGTGTCCGTGCTCTCTACCCATTCCATTTGTGTGTAAATGAATCACTTCCTCTTTTCGTTTACTCATTTATTTATTTGTTTATTCATCTATTATTCAAATACACTCGAGCGTGCACCAAAATGAAAAAAAAAACAAACTGAGACATCAATAACAGCGATTCCGAATTCCTACCAATTATGAATTATCAAATCAAAGATTGCCACTTTCGTCGTGTGATTACAACACCCACTGGCGGCATAGCAAATCGCTCTCCTTCTACGGAAGGTGAAAAAGGTCCCCAACCGAGATCTTGTTTCCACAAACCAGAGCGCGTCTTGCCGAGCCTGGAGTAACCGTCTATGCTGAACCACTTAACCCAGGACGAACGAATTCGCCAGGGTCTCTGGGCAAACGGCATGGGGGACCTCAATGAGGGGAGTCCACCGATTTTCATGATTCTCCAACGATCAAGCGTCAGCTCTTCGAGATGTTAGGGAACGAAAAGGAAACAGGATAACCATTTTTTTTCTGTTTATTATCACTTGCAAGGATGCCGGAAGGAATGGTGAGAAATGGCAAAAAACTCCATTAAAATAAGAACACAACTAATTCAGAGCAAAAAAAAACATGGATATTTTGTAAGAAAGGATACTTTAAATTATGTGGTGAGCCAGAACTTCGGGAGCAGGCTGATGGCACTTACGACATAACCGCTGTAAAATTGCATATCCCGAAAGACAAGCCAGTTCCCGATGGTAACTAAGGCCCGTAGTAAAATGTCATGGAGGTGAATTGAACTCCAAAACTCATCACCGATGATTGTGTGCCAGCTCACAATCACAGGGTATAGGATAGCAGATCATTGCCATCCACGTCACTGTTAGAGCATACATTTGCGAACAGAGGAGATCATCGCCCTGTTGGGAGCTGATCGCCTTCTCATGCCGTGGAAATAGTGGGAGAGGTGAGTGAACGTAGCGATAGCTACCCCGAGCATCTCACTCGGCATCTACTCGCCTCTCCTGCTTTTTCCACAGCATGAGAAAGCGATCACCTCCGAACAGAGTAATGAACGCGCATGCGTGCGTCAATTCCAGGATGATGCAAGTTAAAACCTCCACTTCTGTCACTACTAGCACGAAAAATCCATGATTTGCTTGCCTTTAAGTTTATTTTTCTTCTAAGCACCCGAAATGAGAACAAGAGGTCATGTCGAACCCTTCTAGACAGTGGGCTTCCTAGAGGAAATACCTTCATCCCTTCATGATAACTAGGAATAACCTATTCCTGCACTAGAGGTGTTCCTCAAGAAGGAGTTTTGTCACCTCCCCTTTTCCTTATCTACTCTGCTCATTTAGTTTCTTACTTAAATGCATCCTTGGTGTCAAAGTTCAGCTTTGCGCTGACAACATCAAAATCTATGGCGCTTATGATGAAGAGAAGAGATTCGTATTTCACTCGACTTGTGTACGTAATAATAATTACGTAATAGAAGGCATAAGTTTGAAATTCTGTGATACAGTAAGGGATCTTGGCATTGAAATGGATTCTAAACTCCATTTTATGCACGCATTGACACTTCTATGTAGGCCGAAACCGCCACTCTCTTGGACAGATATTTTTGGCATTTTTCAAGAAAATAAGCTTACAGGTCTGCAAGCACTTTCGTTCTCAGAATGTCATTGCAGGTAAACAATACTTTGCGTGGCATCTGGTCTATCTGAGCAATAGCTAAGATTGGTGAGACATGCGCCAATAACGCAAATGGTGAAAGCAAGTAAGGAAGAAAAGCGCCACTTCTAGGTGATAATTTGACTGGAAAAATATTGAAATTAGGAAAGTGGAGACCACTCAGAGGAAAAACGACACCAACAGAAAAATTGACAGAGAAAATTAGTTTTAGTTAAAAAATGGGGCAATATCGTCTTCAAGGACTTCTTATGCTGATTTACCCTACAGCCAACCACCTTTATCAAGCTCAACCTTAACATATTCCACTGGAGTTCCTAGGGTTCATAGGAATTCTATATAAAACATTCTGGTACCGATTAGGCTAGAGCAATAGTACCCTAGAATTATGTTGATCTTAACTGCGAAATCTCATAAAAATCCGGCAGTTTAATATGTTAGCTCATGTCAGGCTCATTATGTGGAAATGTATGCATTCCTGAAACCATATACATGTTTTACACGCCTAGTTGTTTGCAAACACGCATAGAGACTGAAATTTATGCGACTCAGCTGTTGCGCAAAAAATCATTCCTCAGCACATGATTTTTTAATCCGAGGCTTTATTGCAGAAGAATTAGAAATTGCCCTAAAAAGCAGCGGACTAGGCAGAGCATACATACCGAAAAGTAAGAGAATTTATCGACAGATTCTCAAGAAAATAATTTTGGGCGGCTAGATGCTCTCAATTACACACTCTGCGACGTCTTGAACAAAACAATAGGAAAATTCTTGAAAACGTCCCACAACTCATGGTTCCCATCGACCGATTTTGGCACGGCGTTTGCAGAGTCTGTGTTTTCAAATAATGCTATACCGCGCGCATCACATGCTGCCTTCTGCGGCGGCCTAGCACAAAATTCGTATCAGGAGTACAGCACATGGTAGCATTATGGGGTGAGCGACGATTTCAGGAAGTGTTCGTTAAACTGTATGTATCCGCGCGGATCGCCCACCGCTATTCATTATGCAATCGTGCAACCTTCGTCAGCTGGAGCATCTTTCCTCACAGCTACCGTAGCCCTTAAACCTTTCATCCCATATCTTGCGGTAGAGCTTACAGCGAGCTCTCAAACATGGAATACTTACTACGCAAATGGTATGGATTCGAAAGAACAAAGAGCCTGAATGGGAACTATTTTTCCCGAACCTTACCTTCAGAACTCCGGAACTGATCGAATCTCTGATGCAAAGATTTGAAGAGTGCTGCCCTTGGGGTGTTTTTTTTTCTCAAAGACTACCGCAAAACTTTGAAAAAGGAAGTTATGAGGACTGCGCGGATGGGAAGATTTGGAGAGAATGAAAAGCTACGAAAATGCGAGTTTTCGTGAAGGTAGAGGCATTGCAAAGTGGACAACAGTGAAAGAGCATTGCGTAAAGTTGAAACACCTCATTCGAGAAGCTTTTTCTCGTATGCGTTTTGCATAATTGAGGGGTTATGAGCTCGTATAACTAGCAACTATTATACAGTGCGTTTAATAATTATAGGACACCCCCAACTTTTTCATTACCGGCTTTCCTGGAAGTCGCGGAATTTTTTCTTTAGTACCACCATAATCAGCGCCTAAAATAACCCTGGCACCCTAGTTTTGGGCTCACGGCAACAACCCTGGTTTTTAAAACTTTATTTTTCTGCTTTTGTCCATCTCGCAGTAGCGACATACGTTCAGGATCTTGCAGTTTTATTAGCTGCGTAATCGAAACTACAGAACTTAAATACTTTTATGAGCTTCCATGGACCACACTGGTTCCACTCAGTCTGCCATTCCTGCTCTTTATGGGGATTCTGAGGAAGTCTGCATCAAGATGCGTCTCCAATCCAAGACTGGTTATTTCGATTTTTCAGCAACTCATTGCTAACGGCAGCACAATTCAAATTTGCTGGCAAGGATCCGCTATGGTCCTTCTTTAGAAATACTGTTGACCCTGGCCACAGGCTCTTCCTTTGGCTCCGCTGCGTGGCAATTCAAGAAGGCAGCATTCGCCTGACACCCGGTTTTTCCCGTATTTTCTCGTTAAAACCTGTGAAGCAGTAGCTCAAATTGGTGGAAATTACTCTCAGGCACTTTCTGATGTCAGGTGCAGTTCAAACAGATTTCAGCCTATGCCTGCTCATGTCTCTACTCGTCTCGAAAGGGGCAGGTATCCACCAAATGTAGTGACGAATATCTCACAATCGAGAAGGTCTTCACTTTTGCCTGCTATTCTGCAAATAAATGATTCTGACAGCAGAAATTATCAAATCCGGTATTGGACCACCAAATTCATGACCGATCACAGTACCTGAAACAAGATATGGACAATAGAGACATGAGCAGGCATAGACTGGAATCTGTTTGAACTGCACCTGACATCAGAAAGTGCTTGAGAGTAATTTCCACCAATTTGAGCTACTGCCTCACAGGTTTTAACGAGAAAATGCGGGAAAACCGGGTGTCAGGCGAATGTTGCCTTCTTGAGTTGCCACGTAGCGGAGCCAAAGGAACAGCCTGTGACCAGAGTCAACAATATTTCTGAAGAAGGACCATGGAGGATCCTTGCCAGCAAATTTGAATTATGCTGCCATTAGCAATGAGTGGATGAAAAATCGAAATAACCAGTCTTGGATGCGAGACGCATATTGATGCAAACTTCCTCAGAATCCCCATAAAGAGCAAGAATGGCAGACTGAATGGAATCAATGTGGTCCATAGAGGCTCGCAAAAGTATTTAAGTTCTGTAGTTTCGATTACACAGCTAATAAAACTGTGAGATCCTGAAGGTATGTCACTACTGCGAGATGGACAAAAACAGAAAAATAAAGCTTTAGAAAACCAGGGTTGCTGTCGTGAGCCGAAAACTAGGGTACCAGGGTTTTTTTAGGCGCTAGTTACAGTGGTACTGGAGAAAAAATTCCGCGGCTTCCAGGAAAGCCGGGGATGGAAAAGTTGGGGGCTGTCCTACAATTATGAAACGTACCTTATATACTAATGTGGCCTGAGTACGCAGAACTGTACTCAGTTATAGCGCAGTTGACTCAGCGTGCGAGAACGCGAAATCAATGAGGTGT
>KN730955.1:2131-13665 GCA_000816745.1 Ancylostoma duodenale | reverse complement strand
CGCAGCTTCAGAAAGTTCTGTAAGATACGATACCTACCGTACACCTACCGTAATCCTTCTAAAATGAGGTTCTTATACGAAATGGATGCGATTTTAGTATACAGCACCTAAAATAATCACTCTATGCAAAGTTTCAACCACAGTTTTTCCTGAAGGTTCTGGCCACATTTGGCCGCCTTTGAAAACGCGGCCAAATGTGGCCGCTTTTGTGGCCATTAATGGCTGGCTACATGACGCCGGAATCACGTACGTTTTCCACCACCCACCATAATTTCCCCATAATAGGATTATGGTACAAAATTAATGCGATATTTGTGTTCAACACATCGAAAAACCCCTTTCTGGCAAATTTGAGGGAGTTCTGTGAGATACCGTATCAACAGTATGTACGTCGGTTGCCAAATCTGGCCGGCCAAAGGTGGCTGGCCACGGCCACGCCGGAATTCGGCCTCAGGAGCATTGAAAACCGGCTGAAATCCATCTTTACCGGCGATGAGAAGTGGTGTCTGTATGTCAACACCAAGCACCATCGACACTAAGGATGAACAGCCTGAGCCGCAGCCGAAGACGGGTGATCACCCTCTGAAGGTTGTGGACACTGCCTGGTGAGACAGCAAAGGCATCGTTCATTAAGCGCTACTGCCACGCGACACTGCCGTCGCGCTAGCCCTGTGCTATCAGCAGCTGGATAGATTGGCCGGAAAAATCGCAGAGAAGAGTCCGAATCACGGCAAGATTCGATTTCTCCACGACGATGCTCGTCCACATATTGAAAGTGTGAGTCGCCAGAAGCTACCTGGCTCTGGACGGAAAGTGCTGACTTACCCAATGTACAGCCCATACCTTGCCTCGAAAGATTACCATCTTCTCCTGTCCCCCTCTAATGCCATACAAGGTGAAGCATTCGATGATGAAGATGACTCGGATAGCTGGTTGGGCAGCTTTTCCGACTCAATGCCAGGACAGTTCTAAGCCGAGGGCATCGAAAGGCTTTCCAAAAATGGGCGAAGAGTGGCAGTACGTGATGATGATTTATGCATTTCTTAATATGCTTCCCAGTTTTTGAAAAGTCAAGAAAATGTACTGTTCCAAAAATTGCAAGAACTTTCACTACAACCTAATAGTTCCAAAACTATGGCAATTCAATGTTTTGTGTTCATTTCCACAAGACGCATTTTGTCTATTATCAAACCATGAAAGTTAAGCGCTATCTATCATTAACTGGAAACGTGCCAAAACAATTCTCGCCTTTAACAGCTGACGAGAATTACTTATCTTGGAAGCCTGCCAAGTGGCAAGACTGGTGAAACAGACAGTACTCAACAGTACTTGTGTATAGTAGATGCCAAAGTCATGATTCTAGTAATATGTTTGTATAAAACGAAGCTATCATTTGGTGTAACATCATCTAACATCATCTAACTTACGGCATTGTATCATACATAGACATTCTAAAAATGCTTAGAGTCAAGCACAGATCAGCAAATTTGGGTTGTGCTGCTCTTAGCAATGAGTGGCTGAAAAATCAAAATAACCAATCTTGGATGCGAGACGCATATTGATGCGGATTTCGTGAGAATCCTCACAAAGAGCAGAATTGGCGGACTGAGCGGAATCAATGTGGTCCATAGAAGCCGACAAAAATATTTAAGCTCTGTAGTTTCGATTACGCAGCTAATAAAACTGTAAGATCCTGAAGGTATGTCACTACTGCGAGGTTGACAAAAACAGAAAAATTAAAGTTTTAAAAAACCAGGGTTGCTGCCATGAGCCCAAAACTTGAGTAACAGGCTGGAGAAAAAATTCCGCGACCTGCAGGAAAGCCGGGGATGGAAAAGATGGAGGGTGTCCTATAATTATGAAACGCACCTTAGTAGTTTTCTTCAAACTCTTCACTGAGTCGTAATGGATGACTAAAAAGCGTCGCCTGATGTTAGCCTCAGAAGAACTCAACGTGGGACTACTCTGTACACGCATATAGGGCGCATCTTCCGTTACAAAACTAGGTCACCAAACAGGGCAAACGTCTCTGAACCATTTCATGTGATTAGAACATCGAATATTCGGGTAACTCATTCAAATAATGGGGGTTTCGAGTATTCGAATAATCGGGTATATTTGAAAGTTGACTTCTTCGATTATGCGAATTTCGAATAAATTTGAAAAACGAAAATTTCGAACATTCGGATTTTCAATTGACTCGATTCAAATAATTTACTCGAATAACCGAATCATTATTCGATTCGGTTGCAAGTATACTGTCAATGCATCATAAATCTTAAGCGAACACAAAGAAACAAGACCCACTTGCGAAGAAACTCCAATCGCGATCACGAACGCAGCTCTCCTCAATCACATACACAAACGCTGGAGATAGCGATTGTGTACCAGAACTTAAGAGTGTCAGGGGAGCGCGACAAAACACAGTGGAGAAGGCACCCCGACTTCGTGGATCTGTCAATTGCTTCTCACTATTTCATCGTTTGACGTGAGTTCTAGATCCCGCAATACCCCGAGATCCAGCAAATCTTCAAACAAGACTATCTGAGCGAGTGCTGCCTTCCATACTGTTGTAGTTTATTGGGTCGCCATCGAGACGCTCGAAGGTGTGCTGCGTTACACCTCCTGCGTTTGGATGTGAATATTGCAGTGAGGATGCCACAAACAAAAGTAACGAGAAGGAACTAGTGAAAGAATATCACTAAGGCTCTTTCACAGAAAGCCTCAATTTATAAAAATTGTATTCTACTCACTTTCAGCAGCGTTTCAGAAAACGCCAAATAGTTAACATGGGAAATGACGCTTCAAGTTTAGAAATTCTTGCTATCACTGACATGGATGGTGATTCAAAGGGCACGAACTTTGAATTTCGAGCAGTAACTAAAAAAGGAGTTCTCATTTTGAGTAGTGACAAGAAGACAGCGCGTGTGGATTGGAATTCCAGTTCCGAGCAAAACATCACCTCGTAAGTTCCCAACAGAGTTTGTTGCTGTCACTCTCTACTCATGTCAACACATCTTTAGAGGTTTCAACTACAAAGGACGTGGTATGGAATTGTCAGACCTTACAAAATACAACGGTCACATCCTCTCTCCTGATGACAAGACCGGACTTTTGTTTGAAATAAAGAATAAAGAGGAACTGAAAGGGTCGAGTGAGAGGGGAATCCCTTCATTACTGATAGTGATTTAGGCAATACCATGGGTGTTCCTTAATTCTGGACCTGGGGATACAACGAAAGGTATGAAGACTGAATGGTTGACTGTCAAAGGACCGTTACTTTACGCTGGTGGGCATGGTGTGGTACGTTTAATTGTATTTGATCTCTGGGGGCTTACCTCAGAATTCTTCTCATCACAAGGTGAGGAAACGATCTGTCAATTTTCAGGAATATAGAGATGACACAGGAAACGTTCTCCACGAAGACCAGATGTGGATCAAAGTGATTTCGAACACAGGGGAGGTGAACTATTAAGTTGTAATTCATATTTAAAATAATAATCTGCTATAACATAAGTGAAATAATAGCGGGTACTTCATAATCGAATGCATTCTTCCTTTTCAAGGTACGACACGTCAATTGGAAAGATGTATTTACAAAAATCCGTGATTTTGCTGGATTTAAAGCTCCAGGATATCTGCCGCATGAAGCTGTGCACTGGTCGGACATCCACAAAAAATGGTTCTTCCTCCCAAGAAAGGCTTCGACGACTATGTATGAGGAGGTAGCTGACGAGAAGAAGTAAGAAATTGCAAGTATCTCTGGCAACTGTTTCATTCTTCATGCTCTTTTATTTTAAGAGGGACAAATCTGCTCATCACCGCTGATGAGAACTTCAATTCTTTCGATGTTGTCAAAGTCGGAAACAATAACCACCCAGAGCGTGGCTTCTCTGCCTTTGCATTTGTTCCTGGCACAAATGACGGAATAATCATGGCCATAAAGTCGAAGGAGGTCACTGGAGAAGATTCTGAGAGCTTCGCAACTGTTTTCGACATCCGTGGTAATATAATAATGGTTGATCAAAATCTTGGAAGCAACTACAAATTCGAAGGCATCTTCCTTGCGACAGTGAGACAACATTTCCGTTCTATTGCTAAGTTGATCTTGCTATTTTCTTCACAAAAATCGAATACCCGCGAAAGATTTAGGGACATCAAAACGTATTATATTTTACAACACACTGAAATTGACCCTTTTAACTTATGCTCATGAATGTACGAATCAGGGTTAGGCACAGGTGCGATATTTCAAACCACTCCTACGTATCCAGAGGAGCAGAGCGAAAAACCAAGGGGGAGGGGGACGTTGTGTCTTTTCTTTATGATTAATTCTCGTCCTCCGACCCCTACATTATCCTACGTATGCACTGCCTTCGGCAGAATGGCCGACGGCTTCTATTCAGAAAGCATCGTGAAGAGAATGGCGTCCATGTCCTAACACATTATTCGAGCTGTGGATGAGAGTAAATGATGTTCCACACCACTACGATCTCTGCTGTTACTTCAAAAATTTCCCATCACAGTAAAGGTCTACAGCAACACAGAGTAATAGTTTCAAGTAATAGACACAGTAAAGTAGTATGTAGTTGCTTGCCACAGGAGAAAGACCACAGGTAAATTTTCTAAGTTTTACTCCACTTGAGCAAGTCGCGCAGGTTAAATCGGTTTAAAATTCCAAGAATAGCACCGGAGTTTAGCTGAAACCCTGTGGAGCTATTTCGCGCTCCTATGCGATTTCGCACTCCATTGCGAAAAAGATTATTGTAGCTTCCACCACGAGGCGGGTGCGGAGGAGGTGCGTGTATCGCATCCTTATCGCACCTGCCCTGTGGTGGACGTGGTGGACGCTATAATAGGCAGGAGTGGTAGAGAGATCATAGGTACGATAACCTAAGACGCGTCTCAACCCACCATCACTTATGGTAGCGGCGTTGGGTGGAACCTTCATCTAGGACGATGAGGATAAGTTGGATCCGGGGCGCAGCCCCGAATCGCAAAAAGGTGCAGAAAGTCGCACATTTTGTTCGGGAAAGGAAGAAACACATGGAAGGCGCAGTTGTGGATTAAATTCTCCGTACAAAACAGCGTTAGGAAACATGAAGTTCAGGAGTCGCCGGCGAATATGGGTCGAGAAAAACTTTTGAGAATATAAGCATGAGATTGCCTGAAATCTGAGGTTTGGCCTGGAATATCATCTTCATCTCAAAAAAGAAAGTGTTGCGCAGTTGTCTGACGGAATAGTAATGCGACTTTACACTAGATGGTAGTGGAGCGACAGAAATGCATCTAACAAGGGAAGATACTACATCAGTGTCGCCTTTCGTGGCGAGATGTATACTACCCTACGCAGCTCGCGACGCTGATTCCAAATCTGTTTTTATCTACCTAAATTTGTCTCTATGAGAAGTTATACCCGTTTTTCCTGTCAGAACGCTCATGTACGGCGCACAAGGTGGATGTGCCAGGTGGGTCGTGGCGCAGTGGTGAGTCTCTCGCTCTTGTAGGTTGGAAACCTTATAAAACAGCATAGAATAATTTTCAGAGGAAAACAGTAGGTCGAGGGAAAATGCAAAACAGCAGTCACTCAAAGGAACTGAACCCGCTTTGTTGGTCCTGAAGACGGGAAAAAAATCTCGCGAAATCAATGCGATAGTCCGATCCCGATAAGAACTCTGGAACGGCAGGAACGTCGGTCAGGCAAAACCTTCGGTTGACGAAGATGTGGTCAATTCCGTGATTGCGCTCTCCACCAGCGTGGGAAGACTGTCTTTTGAAAATGCGAATCAACAGGAATGGTTCTCCTCGTCATAATGAACTCGATAAGTCTCTTTCTACATATTTCTTATTCGACCCACTAGGAGCCATGGGTACCGATGCAGGACGGAGGAGGTGGCGAACAACGGGTTGGGCGTGGGAAAAAATATGCAACTTTGCCACTTCAGGGGGGCACCCCCCCCCTTCCTGCCTCCGCTCCTGATGAACACAGATGAGAAGTTCCTCATGCGGTCTCCTAGGGCCAGTCTTGGTGTTGAAGTTGTCATCAATGAACTTATAGAATTTGTGGCCTTCCTTGAAGGACCTATTCAAGTCCGTATAGAAGACCTCTACCTCGTCTTCGTTGCAGCTGGATGTTGGTGCGTAGGCGATGAAGATTGTTTAGGCCAGCACTGATAAACATCTCAGTCACAAAAGTCCGATTCGGTTTGCTAGCTGTTCAAATGCATCAGTGTTCTTTACCAAGTTCACGTTGACTAGAACACCGATTTCACCACCTCTTCTACTCGCGCAGATGCCAATAAACAGCTTTTCTCCAGCCAGTGTCGAAGGAGCCGTGGAGTGTTTGGTCCCTTTTAGTCTCGGTCGCCCGATGGCGCCTTGCCTGATCTTCCTGGCCTGCAGCATCAGGTCCTCAATGAAAGATTCCGATGCATGTGTGCTTACATTGAAGGAACAACTCGTCGCCATATTCCCTTTCGTTTTACGCAGCCTAGAGAGTCCCTCGGACCTTGTCCTCACTGACGCTGCCGTATCAGTGACCATTTCGAGATCAGTGGAGCGCTGTTTATCGCAGACTATTTCTGGCTTGAGAATATGACCTACAGGAAACAGAAGAATTCTACCGCAGCGCCCAGTCCACAATTTTGTCAACGTCCTCCTGTACTGCCTTTGACCTATGACGGACTGTTGGACCGCTCCGGTTCCCGGTACGTAGAAGGGCACGCTGGATCTCCTCATCCACGCTTGGCAACGGGCCAAAAAAGTGCGAAAGTGCCGCCAAGTCAACTTGTTGTTCCCTTTTCGGGAGTTCGCTTGAATTCTATGCATTTTTCTGTGGTTTTTTTTTCTCTGACTAAGAACGTTGACTGAGCATTCTCAAGAAAAACATTCGCCAGCTTTGTTCTTAGATAGCGTGATTCACAGCTCACCTGGACGCGTCGTATATGTTGTAGACAGCAGTTTTGTGGACTTTTTAAGTTTCTGGTGTTGTATACTGTTTATGAGCGACTACTACTGACATTTTGCCGCCATGCTATTGAAGAACGCAATGCACGTTCAGCATGGCGCGACGGCGCGACGCGACGGATTAGCGGACGACAGCATATTTATACCAATTCTTGAATGATTTTTCTCCAGATAATCCGTCTTTTTTTACAGTGACAAAATTACATAAATTGCCACGGAAAAATTCCTAGAAGTGAATTTAATAATGTTAAATTTCCTTGCTTTCGTAGCGAATGTGACTTCATCCCCTTCTGGCATGTTGCTTTTCACGTACAAGGGTATGAATTGCAGCTGATGGCATCTTCGAAGAGAATTGGCTGTTTCTTCTACAAAAGAGCTTCCACAAAAGTCGATAAAAGAGCCGATATATCCTGCGTTTTCAGATCCACTTGTTGGGCCCTGTTCCCCTGTGGTGGCTGGAGAAAAGCTTTTCACCGAGTAGCTAACCGAGCTCCCCAGGAGCGGACGATGGGACTTATTTGTTTGAGGCGCCTTCGAATTGCCTCTCTCGTTTGCACCTCCAAGTCAATCAAATCCAGGCCTCTGGCCAAATTGATGGGTAGAATATAATCCGCAGCTGTACAGGCACATCCACCCACATATATGAGCACACCTAAAAGACAGAATGCGCGGATTGCAACGGTAGAGAGAAAGAGTACTTTCAGTCGACTTACGTGTCAAGCTAGCAAAAGTTCGCGTTTGAGTTGCGATTACCCCTTCAATCGCAATGGGAACGCGTCACGTAGCCTCGCGACTAACCCGCTGGATCTCTCCTACGAGGGAAATCTGTCTGTGGGTGATTTAATATTGTACCGAAACAGTCTTACCAAATTAAAATCTGTAATTTCGGAGACTTCAAAAAGGTGAGGCAACACTGCATAGCCATCACAATAAAACTGACACCAATGCGCACTTTTGCGTACAACTCTTCTGTTGAAGTCAAAGACTGCGCTTCATTCTGGAACAGGCATCCCAGGACCACCCTTTTCACAAAGGTGATCTTGTACTTCAAGTGAATTTTCCAAATTCATGGCCCTTTTATACTTTCGGAAAGCAATAATGAAACATTTGAGTAGCGATACTCACCGAACGCGAGAGAAGCGCGTTCGGCACAACATTTTCCTACAACTGAATCGGGACCCGAGCGAGTGAGAGATGTTTTACAACAGATTTTTGGAAAAAGAATCGTACATATTTTTGCTCAGAAGAAACTGCATCAATATAATGAAAATTACTAATGTTGCTCCATACGAGTGGTTGGTTGTATGTGGTGCTACGAAATGATGAATCAATCAACCAAGCAACCCTCAGCGTTGGTTTCGAAAGCTTCTTGATGATTGATTGATCGGTCAGATCTGATTATCATCTGCTAAGATCTCCTAACCTTTATTTCAGGCAACCCCTACTTACCACCAGCCCGCACCTATCACAGACATCAGCATCGAAGGTGAGTGGATTTTTTTTAAATTAGTTTATTTGCCGATGGAAAATGTGTGACATTTTAGGCACCACAGCAGCCCCCACAAGGCGACCATGGCCTAGTAAGTGAATGAAGACACGCATTTTTATTTCAAGCCTTTTCTCCATTGTTAGGCATAAGCGTGATGATAATAAAAAATAGGGATCCTCCCCTTTTTAAATGGCCAAATCGCTCACCTTTAAAGACATTCGCTTCCTCTCCATTTTTACCAGAAGCTCTTGTGATTTAGTTGTTGTAACTGCAGAGGTAAGTAACGAAGGGGATAGTAAATATAGTCTGAGGCCATATGCGTCATTGGGAGTAGCCAGGGTAAACGTGTTAACATCACACAAATTTGTCCATCATTAGCATGAGCGTTAACACGTTTACCCTGGGTAATCTCAGTGATGCATACAGGCATGATCAGCAATTTAGAGCATATACAGAGAGTGGGTAGAGTCCAAGTCAAGATCAGCTATCAATACCCTTTACCATCTGAAACTTGATTTCTGTTCTACACTGAATAAGCAATTCTCAAAGATTTTGGGTAGTTGAGTACTCTGATGTTCGATGGTAGTACATTTGGTCTAGGTTCGTTTGGCAACCTCGCAGACGGCTCTCAGCCAAACGAATTCCGTCAAATGTATTGCCAAACATGAAGTCCCGCTAAATGTATTGCCAAAAAAACCTCCCCAATTGTATACCACCCAAAATGGTTATCGAGCGCGAAAATGGTTATCTTGCCAATTGTATCGTTAAACAAAATGGTTATCAAGCGAGCAAAGATTTCGATATCATTAGGAATCGTACCATGATACCAATCTCCGGAGTCCGCTGCCTTACCAGCTGAGCCGTGCTGGTGGACACCGTCGATGCCTAAGCCTCCAACTAATTGTAAGAATGAAATGAACGCGTTATCAAAACACTCGTAAAATGTATTGCCAACAGTTTCTCTCGCCCTTTGTATTGCCAAACACCCGTAAAATGTATGGCCAACAGATTCTCCCACGTTTTGTAATGCCAAACAGAATCTTGACAAATTCTCAAGGAAAATGTATTGCAATGCAAACTTTTATCCCGTAAAATGTATTGTCAAAAACATTCTCTTGCCAAATATATCGACACCGAACTTCAGAGTTGCTACATTCGTTTCTGTGAATAATCAAGAGATCGACCTCTCCGAAGTCAGAAAGAAAGTGAGGAATTCAGTAACGATCAGTTTAACATGATTGACTGATATGGTTTGGCCATGCTAACACATGCTCATAGGTGTGCTATCGTAATCACCAAGTGAACTTTTTTTTTCGCAGCATCTATTTTGCACTACTATTGCCGTCCCTGGTATTCGACATGTAGCAAATCACAACCTAATTAAATGTTGAGACCATGGGAAGAGGTTCGTCACTCATTCACCATTCACTTAAGTCGCACACTATGTGAAGGAAAAGAGTGCGTTAAACTTTATGTAGGGACCAATCCGTACCTGCATTGATGTACAACAGCGTTGCACTGGACTGCATGACCAGTGCGTGTTACATCACAGGCTTTCAATATGCTGATGATGCATACAGAGTAGTGGAAAATCAGTTTCATTGCGTCCTCACCATCACGCTTCGCCTTCCGAATGACCACCCTCTCCAAAAACATCTCGCATTTCTCTCCAATCGACCTATCTCCTGAAAGAAACTACCACGCTTGACCCTGTTCAAGTCATACGACAATCGGCCTTGTGTGAGAATCGGTAGCCAGTGAGAATAGCTAGGAATCCTGCTTATTGTAGAGCCCAACTGCGGAAATCCAAATCCGACTAATGGTCTCCGAAATCTCTTCATGAGCATGCACAAGAAGTTCAGGTGAGATCCGCATTTTGAAAAAAAAAACTTCTCTTTGCTATGATTAGTTTCCCACTACCTTCAGAAGTAGCTTGGCCAAAGGACAAACAGAGACGAGCAATGGTTGGGGTATCGCTCCACCTGCCACTCCTATGTATCGAATGGTGGGAAGAGTTTCTCTCTAGAAATCTCGAAGAAAACAATTACAACAACTAAGATTTTCATTTGCAGAAATATAGTTGTGATGCAGAATCGTTTGCTCAGCAGCACGCTGGCAGTTGCGTAACGACGCAATTGCCAGCGCATGCTATGCCCGGCTACAAAGAGAATTACCATGTTCTACGCAATGTGCAAACCACACGTGAGGGAGCTATTCAGAATGTGGGTTTTTGGGATGCATCTAGCGACTGGTCTATTTCAAGAACCTCAAATTGAAGGCCTTGACAACTTGGTGGTCACAACTGGCAAGATACGGTATGCGATCAAACATGATGTTCTACAATAGTGAATTCCAACGAGGAGATAGCAACGTTCTAAGCTGGTCGAAGGTAAAACGTCGTAGGAGATTCATCTTACAAATGCATACACACACTAGAGCGTCCATGAACCTGACACTTCTGCGTATACATTGGTATTCTAATTTCTTGGTTCGAATATTCGAATAATCGAATATTTCAACTTTTCGAATTATTCGAATATTCGAATAATAGAATATTTTGACTTTTCGAATTATTCGAATATTCGAATAACGAAAATTTCGAATTGTTCGAATATTCTTCCAGAAATATTCGTTCGAATAACAATGTATACTTCTGCGGACTGCACATTGGAGGCGGTCACTGCGCTGTCGAAATAGGTAATCTTAGCGATGTCCAGGGTTTTTGACTTCTTGATGACTCTGTTGTAGACAAAAAAAAACTACACATTACTACAATATACCAGATAGTGAGATATAGGGGAAGCTAAGAAAAACAGAGCGCTGAGCGCTAGCAATGCATTCCATAAGGTTATGAGCTTCATCGACGCTCATTGCAGAAATTCACAGAACGTAGTGACATTTCGGTATTTGATGGCCGTCTATCTAGATGGCTTGGTGGAACAACGTAGAACTTGGATGCTCTGTGCAACACTGCAGGACATTCTTCTTAACTGTCTGTATGTACAAACCTGGGTGAGATAACGTATATTTATTTTTATTTATTATTACATGAGCCCCAGCACGGTGGATCGTCTTGTCG
>KN730952.1:2208-13665 GCA_000816745.1 Ancylostoma duodenale | reverse complement strand
AGTGAGTGGTGGACAAAGTACTCCTTGGAGTTCGGCGCTTCTCCATGGATATACATGTCGATCAGGTCGTAAATGAAGTATCCTGGAATGAGACAATCAATAGCTATGCATTGCACAGACAATCAGCTAAAATTCGCTCACCCATCGAGAACAAGAACACATATTGTGCTGAGTCCGTTCTGTAGTCGTACGGCTCCTTGAAGTAGTTACGGTCCGAGAGAAGGCTGAAATCCAGAATTTTGTGCTTTTCATTTATTCAAGATTTCCCAGGAAAATTTCCAAAGAGTTGGAGCAATTGAATTTTCTTTGAGTTTTCTTTTCCACTCTGTGAATTGCTCATTTTTGTCGTTAGTTGTTACAATTAGCACAAATAAGAACTACAGGGGTAAAAATGGACCACCCGCACAGGAGATGCAGTATTTGGTAGTGGAAGGCTAACTCAAGAGAATATCCAAGGTCCTGCCTAGAAATGCTCGCGAATAGGGTAACTCCCACCATGACCACGCGACAGCGCAGCCTGGATGGCCCACGTGGTCAAATTTTTCAGTTGAAACCGGAAATTTCCCAGTAAAAACAACTTTTCGACGATTTTCATGAGTGTAGAGGATTAAAACTCTTTGATGGTTTTGTTTTCTGGATTCTTCGGATAGGATAGGTCGTTGCAAGGATTTCCAAGTGACGAGTAGAGAAAAGACCCCGTATGCCAACTATACCTACTATAGGGATAACCCGAAAAACCGAGTCGGAACATCTTATTCAAATTTGTCGTTTTGGAGATGGCAAGAGTTATTCTCTCCTATCACTTACTCAGGAAACCTAGGAACAGTGTTTTGCATGAGATTGAAAGATGCAGATTCCACACCTAAGGCATGCGTACTCGTGCAAAACACGGTTTTCTGGAATCAATATTTCTATAGCAACGATGATCAAATCCATGCAACTCCTATGCATACCCATGCAAAACCTATGCATATCCATGCAGAACCCATTCGTCCATAAATTCGGTGCAAAACCAACGAAAATCCCACATGTTTCTCAATCACATGCAGAGCCCATGCATACCGATGCAAAACACTGTTCTAGGTTCTCTGAGGATATCGAACCAATATCGAAATTCAGCACATTATTCATCAAACAATTACTGAAACCACAGATGCCCTACCCTGTTCGCCTTGATTTCCAGAACAACCTCTGCTCTCCACGCGTAGCTGACCATAGCTACTACGTTTTGATTTGATCATTGTCTGAAGGCCTCTAACTGTAGTAACTTGTTTGGAAAGCAACGCGCCATCCACGTCCTCCTCCAATTCTTTTTCTCTCGAGTTTCTTTCATTTTTGCATGCTTGCATCTACTAGATAAGCCGTTCCATTTCATTTTTAAATCCCGCTTTCAGGTTTTCAATTTAAACTTTAACTCATTTCGTTTTTCTTATGGGGAAAAATTCTTTTTGCAGTTCTATCTTTCAAGTGGTGCTGTCTTGTACTTGACTGGCGTATCTAAGAATGGGTTCAAATAAATAAATAAATAAATAAATAAATAAATATGGCGTATCTAAGAATGGGTTCAAATAAATAAATAAATAAATAAATAAATAAATGAACAATGCTAAACATCGCAATTTTGCAACGCGTCGGTGCAACAGCCAGAAAATCTCAATGAGATAGATGAACGTTCCCTCGAATGTGAGACACATCTCTTCTCTTCTTGGCATAAGCACTCCCGCCTCCTCCATCCCTACCCTGCCACCTGTGAGGTCTTTGATTAACCCGAATAATTATTGAAAGAACCACCTGAATAAGCATCCTAGCGATGAGATGAGTGCATGAGTGAAGGACACCACACGGACGGAGAAGATGCGTACCTGAAACACACTGGGATTGGAACGGAGCCAGAACTCAGAGCTATGAGAATAGCAACAGAATTGCTGATAATTTTTCCGAAATTTCTTTATTTCTTTATTGAATACACCAAAAGGGCGTGACATTACTACACTGAAATGGAACCTATAATCTGAAGCTCAACGACTAGAGCGCCGGAAAGGAGTTAATTGAGATTGAGAAGCTTTTGAACATAGTTTGCGTCCGTTTCGTTCAGGACCTGTTCTAGTTGAAGCGGGAATTTTCAATTTTTACAGGACTAAATAGCTATACGGGGTATACGTATCGATTCCCGATCAATAAATGAATTTGAGACCAACAGCGGTAGACTTATCGGATCATTGCATTTGATAAATCATGTATAGACAAACATCTGACAAAGGTGGTGAGAACGCCATAGAAATATAAGCTTCAGAGAACTAAAATGGATCAAGAAATTCTGACTGGGCGAAAACTGGTCCCTGCAAAGCCACGTAATGGCAAAAAAAAATTCCACGACGACCATTTTGCTACTTTTTTGACTCTGACACTAAGTTAAATATTTTGTCCAAGAAGGCAAAAGTGAGAAAATCCTCAAAATTCATTGAATTTCCGAGACTTCCCGAACAACAAAGGGGAGGCAGCAAAATTAACACGCAGAGATGAAGCGAAAGCAGAGCCACGATCTTGCTAGCGCTAATGCGGAACTTCCGCAGTACAAGAGTATCATACCAAAATGTGACACACACCACTCGTAAATTTTCATCCTCAGGAGCAGGTCATTTAGAGAAAAAGGGAAACTTTTTTTTTTAAAAAGCCAGTGAAATTCCCACCAGAATTTGTAACGCGGGTGAAAAAAGCCAGCAAGAGAAGGAAGAACAAATACTACACAATAAAGATTCCCATCGAGAATCCCAGCCCTTTGGGATACTGCGAGTGCTCAGGAAGAGACTCGTGGGGATTTTTGACGGATTCTAGGCGAGAGCTTCCCTTGAGATTTTTATCACACCTGGCGTTCCGGTGCTGCATGAGTAAGGACCAGTTTTCTATCCGTCTTTTATCTCTCAACGACAGTACGAGAAGCACAGAATCCACTGACCTTGTTTTGTGACCAATCCGGTGCTAACCGAGCAACAATGGCAGCGGCAACCAGGTACTCGATCCGGAGAACCGCAGAAACACCGAAGCAGAACAGAAGTCGTAGCATAATTCTGGAACTAAATGGATTTCTAGGCGCAAAGACCACTAGGAAACCCGAGAAAAAAAAAAAACTTGGTGCGCGACGTTATGGTGAAAAAGTACTTAGGAGGAGAGTGTAGAGCACAAAAAAAATGCAATGTTTCACTTTCAGTTGCCTTCTCGACTATGATGCGATGGCAGCCTTCATATTAACCGCAAATATTGGATACTTTTGGAAAAAAAAACCCAAGTAAGGTGAAAATGCAACAAAAACCAACGTGTAGGGAGCAGAAATGATTCTGTTTTTCCATGAATCTGCAAGAAAATGGATCGAATTTACTCCTACAACCAAGTATTTTTTCAAGCCAAAGAACAAGTTTGCTGATCCTCATCTCCAGTGGTCCTTGGACCACCATACACCAGGGCTAGGATTCATGAGCATGTGACCATGCGAAACCTGACCAGCAAACCAACACTTGCGTACCGTGTCTCTCTGCCCCTAGAAGTGCTCGTAGGCCTGGAAGCTCGAGACTAAACTTCATCCTAAGCCTAGGCCTAGACGTGGATGCCTTTCCCCAACTCTTTTTCCCCAGATAGAAGAACGAATATGAGAAGATTAACCCGACTATTACTCAGAACAAAACAGGGCAGATCACTTTTCCAAGACAGTAGAGTTGTACTTCATAGACCTCGTAATCAACAGTGGAAATGGCTAATACTAAAGGACGATTAAGAAGGAAGAAAGGACAACCTTCACCGAGATCCTTTCTGTGGGTATTCATGGCTGTCATGCCAACCATATGGTGAGTGATCGCCACCAGTTCCGAGGAGAGATTAAGTACAAGTGACTTTTCCACACACCATACCTCGCCTAGATAATTTTTATCAATATCTATGTTATCACAACACTATGCAAGATCATGTCTCTGATTAACAAAAACTAAATCGGTCGCTCCTATACTATTAAAGGCACTACCCAGGTAACATTGCTCTCACAAGTTTTGCTATTATCTACATATGTATTCCTAGCTTTGACACTACGGCGAAAACGAAAGCAGTGATCAATTTTGTCGAATCCTACGGAAAAAGGCAGTTTTCATTTTTTACCAGTTTTCATCACCAGCAGTTTAGCCAGCCTGCAAAGGATGGCCCAATTGCAAGGGCTTGAAAATGAAGGAGAAGGGAATGGAAGCAAGTGTTACCGGAGGGAAAAAGAGAGATTATGAACGAAAACACCGATTCATTTAAGGCTACAACTTATGTTATTTAGAAGCTAGACCACATCTAATCCCTTGATATCTTAGAAATGCCTCTGTCTATGACGGTCCAACTTTCGTAGAGATTTTGGGACAATTACTAAACAAAACGATCGAAATCTCCGACATGAAAATTTCCGTGAGTGCTGCTGAGCTTTCCTACATCACGTTTGAGGTTCCAGTCTTTCTGTGTCCTTCTGTTTTATGGAGTGAGTGCAACTGAAAAATGTTGAGTTAATAGGCCCCACCCGCAAACACGTCTTCTGAGTTTTCCGCAGAAAACATGATGGACGGCTCAGATCATCTGTAGATAATCGGTTGGATCAAACTGTCGAAACCAAACCAGACTTGCTTCCTTGGAATGTAAAAACATATACATACATATCAGTGGCGGACGCAGAAAGTGGGCGGGGGGGGGGGGAAGTTGGGTCTCCACAGTTTTGGGGACTCAGACGGAAAAAAAATTGATAAAAATATTAATTATAATAATTGATAATTAATAAAATTATTTTAAAAATAATAATAAAAATAAGCAATTAAGAACAAACTAATGCAAGATTTTCATTTGTATTGTAAAGTAATTCCGAAAATTTGGTGACCCATTCTCGGAGGGGGCGCGCCCCCGCCACTGATACATACAGTGGCGGCCACATATTTAGCACGCTGCCAATTTTGAGCGATCGACTGATGAAAATATAAAAGTTGTATTTCAAGCCTGGAATGGGTTATCAGGATGATACTTGAGAATATGATAGGGCATAACATTCTCTTTCTTACCTCTACTTAACTCCTCTACAAAATGTTTCTGAACTGATCTGCACTCATTCTTTGCGTTTAGAGCTAAAAATGGAGTACTTCTGAAAATAGTGTCGTTCCTCTCTTACTCGATTTCATCGAATCAAAGAAAAATGTGATTTTGTTCCCGATATTGGTGCGCATTTAGCCACACTAGTTTTGATGCGCACTTTTTCACCTCATGGAAAAACATGAGCTGTGCACATAGCTAAAAAATTGCGAAAAAAAGGATTCATGGTGAATGCAAAGAGGTAACATGCAACTTCGCTGTGGATTCTTCTCTGATTTGCGCTCCCAGCAGGCATTCAGATACTCACGGGAAAATCCCATAGCTTGTTTTATTCTCAAGATTCAATGAAACGAAATTTTTGACAAATTTGAAGGTTCGTTTCTGTCCCTCGCTCCAGCTGGTATGGAGAGTTCGCCAACAGCTTTCACAACAGAATGTTAACAAGAAAAGTGGCTAATTTAAAGCACCACTTCATGCATCTCCATAAGTAGATACAAAACTTTTACACCCAGTTCGCCAAAACTGACGAAATTGAAATTTTATTTTTTATTCCAGTTCCAATTGACTCTGTGCCAGTGGTAAGCAAGAGGAATGAAGCCTCCGTAGAGCCTTAACACATACTCGAACTTGGTTTTGATTACTCATCCTTGGGCTGAGATATGCAAAAAATTCTATGGTCCAAAATCGTGGGCATGCTAAATACGTGGCCGCCACTGTATGTGAATGTGAAAAAATATATGTGTAAAAAGTATTTTGAAGTGACCAAGAAAAGAGAAAATTTTTCTGTCAACTTTCCTTTTTGAAAATTAGCACTGGTTCTCTTTGAGCGATATAAAAACGTAACCAAAACAGCGAGTGAAAACACCTTGCGAGGAAATATCTGGCAACAAAGGAGTTCATGTGGACACATCCAAAATTTTTCTCCATTTTTCGACGAGTTTCTAGAAAAGTCGAGGAAACAATTAACTCCATTCGTGAAGTCTATGCGGAAGAGCATTCAAGAAATACTACCAAAGATAGAGTCTAGATTGCCCATTGATGAACTGAGAAACATGTCACCAGTCAATAACAGAATACAGAACTTGCTAGATACTTGCAAGTCTCTTAGATGTTGAAAAATCAAAGTTTCTACGAAACTCATGACGAAGCATGTTCATAGTTTTCGAGTGGAGATTGTTGTAAACATATTTCGCCAGTCAACAGCGACAACCCGGAAGCAGAAATTGACACCTGGACTTCACAGGATCCATGTGGAAAATCCTGTGAAAAGCAAGCTTGCCTAGCGATGGAAGATTTGGAACAGATAGAATTTGCCCCATCGACAGAATGCGGCTGAGTTGAAAAGACCAAGTATCAAGTGTTCGTCGAAGCATCATACGTGGCCCAAAAGTCCACGGGGGGATTCTTTGAAGGACAAAACATCTAGGAGACAGGCCCAGCAAATTTCAAATGTCGACTTTGCGAGGGCATGTCAGCAATAAATCATGAGGCCTTGACACGCAACAGTCTCCGACGGCTTTGAAACGTCAACACAGCGCTAATGTAGGTCAGTGAGATTAGAGGAAGTTTTAAATACCCAAAAATCTGGTTCCAAAAGAAATTGGGATCAATTTCTTTAAAAAACAATCGGAAAGAAAAACTATAAAGGAAGTGCAAGATCGAACACTTGAAAAAATTGCGAAATTGTTCTCGGGAATTCTTTAAAGATAGGGGGGTTCCAAAGGAACTCGACAGATTTCTTTCATAAACCAGAATATAACGAGATTGCAGGCAAGCGCATATGTTATGAGAAGGTAAAGTTTAGAAAAAATCATTGAAGTACTCCTTGTTTACTTAATTGTTTATTGATGCACTCAGGGTGCACAAATCAAGTAAAGGCGTGAAACTAGAACAGGTAAAAAGTTAACCTCAACATGTAATGGTCAGTTAAAAAGTAGAAAAGGATGGCTAAGGAAGAAAGGGAGAACTGAAAAATTAAGTAAAAGAGGATAGTGTTTGCAATTTTTCTGAGTTTAAACTGAATACACATTAGGGTATTCTAAACTAATATGTATGTATTTACGAATGAACTCATGTAAACCAGCAGAATATTAGGGAAAAGGCTTGATTTTCACCTACGGATATTAAAGATATGCAAAGGACATTGTTATTCAAATTTCGATTTTTAGCAATTTTTAGACAAAAAAAAAAACGAAAAGTGAAAATCCTTGGAAAATGGACATGTGTAAGTGAAGTAGTCTTGAGCAGTTACCTCAACAAAAATCAATATTTTCAATAAAAATTATGAAGTGATAAGAAAAAAAACGGAAAAGAACCGATTGATCACGCCTGCACTGGTCCCATGTAATGTCATAATTTTCCACTCCACGATAAGCGCTGCAGAAAAGCCTATCGCGCAAAACGAGAACCAGAAACAATAGATGCCTATCAATGGCTTATCGACGGCGGTGCGGTTGAGTGCTATGTGGTTCGGGTGCAGTGAAATCATTCCTGCTCCGTATGAGAGCGGGGAAAATCCTCTGAAATGAAGATTTCTCCATTTACCCTTGATTCTCTGCCTTTTCCCTCTGAATTTCAAATACTGCCAGGCAATCAGTAACAAATAATCATCTATGAATGGAAAACTCTTGCCTTCTCCATGAAACGGACCCAGGCGTTAACTACCAACACTGGCATGCATTGGTAAAATATTAACCTAATAAACTGACTAACAAATAAATAAAATGAAACCAAAAATCATAGAACATCCCAGCGAAAACGGGGCGTGCTGCGGCGACTATGAGAGAAATCCTACGGCGACTTTACGATGTACGGATTCTTTCTAGAGCGGAAATCATCGTGAGATGACAAGAACGCACAAAGAACAACCGGGCACTTCCTGGATTTTGTGAACGTAAGGACAATTATCGATCGCACTGATCGCGATCATTGATGCAGGCCGGTTCTGCGTGCTTTGTGACGCCGGGAATTTCTACGTGGCGCGTCGCTTTACACTGATAAATTAACTCCATAAAGATTTTAATGTCATGAGGGAGGGGTAAAAACATGGGGAGAACTGCAGTGCGTTGTGTTGGCTTGGAAATAGACCGGAAAAACGAAGTCGAAACGGGTACAAAAATTCTTATATTGTATTAACTCTTCTGGTTGCGTTGAAAGGAGTTTTTCCATGGAAATACAGAAAAATCCAAAGAAAATTGGTTTACACGGCGGAAAATCAACAAAGTCTCTTCTTCTAAAAGTAAAGACTGCGGAGCTGTTAAAAAATGTAGACGAGAGCAGTCCATAATAAAATTCCTGTATGATTTTCCCAGAGAATTACCAAGCAATATAAGCTTTTATAGCACAAGTTTAGTTGAAGGAACTTCAGACCTAAATATTAAGAAGGAGACAGAGATTCCACAAGATGCTCATAAAATTAACAAAAGTCATTTATCTTACTCTGGTGCTCGCACACCGGCGGTTTCCGCCTGAATTCCTAGGAAACTCCGCCTAAATTGCTCGGAAAAGTGTGAGGAATCCTGGAGGAAAATAAGCGGAATTTACCAGGATTTTACAGGAAATTTAGCCGGAATTTGCAAGAATTCAGGTGAAAACGCGCAAACACGCGTCGAAACATGAACAACAGAGAAACATGGTTGGCCACGACCTAGCATGCTCATTCACGGGAACGCCAGCAACTTCTGGCGTTGCAAGCAAAAATTCGTCCAATGTGTTTTACCACGTGGTAGGTGGAGAAGCATACAGATACCACATCTGAGCTTCTCTTGAAGCAACAGCAGAACACTCTAATATATTGGAGCTGCTGCATCGTATGACAGCGAGGTTGCTTTTTGTGCTTTCAACATGTGCAAATTCTATGATATACATACTTCACCCCTCGAAAGCAAGCACTTTAAATAGCACATGGGACGCTAAAACATGAAGTTCGTAAAGAAATTTGATGCCGCACGTCAATCCTCGAAAGGCTGCAAAAATACTCGCGTTGTTCACCACTTTCCGAATTTACCCGGGATTTAGGCGGAATTTAAGAGAGATCCGCCGGTCGACCAGATTTAACCGGAATTTACGCGATATTTAGGCGAGATCCGCCGGTAGTTTTGAGAATGCACGATTTACACGTGATTTAGCCGAAATTTACGCGGAAACCGGCGGAATCTCGCGAAAAACACGATTTACACGGAGTTTCCCAGCAAATCAGGCGGAAACCGCCGGTGTAAAATTACCAGAGTATGTAGGTTTTGTCCGCAGCATCACTTCTTGATTTTCCTTATGTTTTCTTCTTCAGTTTCACACCACATGCCAAAAAATCATCTCTGGTAATTCTACACGAACAGCTCCTAGGTAAATTCTCGCGAACCTCCCGGAAATTGTGCAATATCACCCAGAACGAGCTAACATCTCTAAAAATTTGGGTAAGTTTGAAGAGAATTTGAGGGTGTCCGATCAAATACCGGTTAATTGCTAGTAAGCATAGGACCAAATAAAACAAATTTATCCTATCGATCTAGTTGATAGTTTACCAACCTTTTAAGGAAAATTGGGATATCTGGATAACGGACAGCTCTGCGAAAATTATTCTATCTCCTTCTGGCTCGTGTATTCGAATATTCGACTTATTTGGAGGTCAAATTTCCAGACTCGTATCAATCTAAT
The DNA here is from genome assembly GCA_000816745.1 of Ancylostoma duodenale. Classification (NCBI taxonomy): domain Eukaryota; kingdom Metazoa; phylum Nematoda; class Chromadorea; order Rhabditida; family Ancylostomatidae; genus Ancylostoma; species Ancylostoma duodenale. Next base: position 3,915 of record KN730952.1, on the reverse strand, counting down.
ACATTATTCGGCTCCCGCTACATTCTACAACTATATTTCTTGTGAATTCCGTCAGAACTGAAGTTGAAACTGCTGGTATAGAGTGGTGGATGACGGAGAGGGAGGCCAAAAAGCGCAAACCTTCGGAAAAACCTCACCGTGGTCACCAAATATTTCGAAAATATCCACGAAAAAGAAAAAATCTCTGTACCATATAGGTTATACCTCACTACTTGTTTTAATTAACTTTTTCAATTAACAGCTTTTCACCCAATAATAAAATCGGTATTTTTGCTAAAAAGTTTGTGAATTTATTTTCAAAAATCCGGATATCCAGCTAAACATAGTGCCGCAGATCCTACCTTTTTCCCTATTCCACCCCCATACCCCCCCCCCCCCCCCCCCCGGTGCGTCTTTGTCAGTGCAATCAGAAGAGTTCGTTGACTTCTGAGCAGTTTCTTGGAGAAAATGCGAGATAAACTTCCAGAAGCCTCTCGATAATCCAAGCCAGAAAAGAACTTGAATTAGGAGCTTTTCCTCCTATGTGAGAACTGATTCAACTTCGGCTAATAAAAAGTAAATTGTCCGTCCTGCCCTTGCTAGGGGAGATATTCGCATGCCCAAATCACGTGATATCTATGCCAATAGGTGTGAAATGGAGCAGTTATACGAGTTATCAGTGGGAACAATTTAGGTATTACTGACCTTTAAAAGGTCCATAATCTTTGGGATCTTATGTCCGGGACAGAATTCTCATGAGCTGATGAATTTAGCGGGCTGAAGACCACATCTTAAGAAGTGACTGAGAAGAAAACAACGAAAACTCTATGGAAGCATCGTCAAGGAGAGTGCTTGAGAATTCTGACTCAGCCCATCAACAAAGCAATCCAGAAAGTGCACGGAAAAACAACGAAAATTCAACAACAAACATCTACGCGTGTTAAAATCTGATTGGGACATCAGGGAAGTAAAAAAGGAGTGATAAACTTCAGAAAAACAATTGGAACGCATCATCTGAGAGCAGAGAATATCAGCTGTCGAGAGACGACGCTGCGACAGGAGAGCGGCGGGGTGGACGAAGGCGGGGCGACGTCGCCGCGATCACGCCACCAGGCCCGCCTGGTGAGCGCCGGGTTCCGGCGTCGAACGCACCCATCGTGTCCGCGCCGAGCCCCCTAGAGCAAACAGAGTGTTCTGTGCACGATGCAGGACATAGCCGAAAATAGGGTGGACGCTATGTGGGACGCTTTCGGAGGGTTTTCGGTCGCGGTGGTCTGATTCTGAGCCGAAAAAAAGAAAAGCAAGCTGTGGAGATGGGCTAGAACAAGCAAATTACCGTCTACGTGTCATGGATTATTTACTATGCCACAAAAGGCACTATTTACTGCTCAGAAATTCCTAAGTAGATTAATCTACAAAACGCCACCGGATGGGAGAAAAGACTGGTCCTCTCATCACGAAAATCGTACAGATTCAGTACTGTAGCATCAATTTTGTAGTTTACAGTGGATATAGTATCGAGGGGATTGCATTCGGGAAGTGAAGGATACTTTCACAAAAATTGTACTGAATCCTAGAAAACGCCGCATTCGTAATAAAATAGCATTCACGTTTGACTCATCTCATCCATTCATCAAATGAAGATTTGAAATTCACAATAAATGGGAACAAAATTTGCAATATCAGGAAAGTACGGGAAAACGCATGAATGAATTAACCGAATGAATG
>KN730950.1:0-13144 GCA_000816745.1 Ancylostoma duodenale | reverse complement strand
ACGAAGCCCAGCTTGCCCACCGACAAGCTGCGCTGGGGCCTGTGCTGGGGTTCCTACCCGAACCGTTACGCCGTTCGGGCTGCGTTCGTGCTGCACAGTTATCAGAGATGGATAACTGAACTTCAAAAAAAAAATTGCCAAGCAAGAACAGATCTCCATTGTTCGGGTGAACTGTTTTGGATCAACAGTTGTTGTTTATCATTTGTATGGTAGTTCTATTCTATTTTTCAGCGCAATCGAAAGCAAAGCGCAGCCGATTTTCCCCTCAAGCATGCATAAGGGCTAATTTCAGATGATGATAGTCTCTCCACTCATGTGCAGACTTGCAGTTGATACGTGCGGCAATCTCGAAAATAATGGAGAAAATTAAAACGTTTTTTTTTTCTTCTACTCGGTCAGTATAGCCTGGGAATGTCCATAAGTGGAACTGAATTTGTTTTAAAGAAGATCAAATTATATTTCGAAAGATAAATGGTACAAATCTCATGAGTTTTCTAGAAAATCGTCAGTCTGTAGGATTCGCCTCACGGTCAACGGTCGGGTTCATTACCTACTACGGTCGGGTTCATTACCAACTAAAGTTTGAGTGTAGAGTAAATAGAAGAACATCACGCGGGTGCGGGAACTAGCCTGCAACTTGCTTCGACTCTCTCTTGTCGACGAGTTGTTCGGCTGAAAGATTCAACAACTTACCGACAACCTTTACAATCAGAAAGTTTGCTGACAAGTTGTTTTGTGACGAAGTAGTCGACAACTTGCTTTGGTTCTTCCTTGTCGACAAGTTGTTGGGAGAAAAGGTTTCTGACAAAGGCTGCTTTTGGATGGCAAGATGACGTCAAACTTGTCGACAACGATTCGTTAGTTCAAAGGTTGTCTACAAGTTGTTCTGGGTCAGAGGTGGGCCGGTGCCGTATATAATATTCTGCCCGTATAAAATTCTGCCCAGAATGTAGCACTTGAGAAATTCCGCCCAATTTTCGTGGCTTACCGAATGTGCCACACTGTTTAAGCATCTCAGTCCGTCTCTACCTTTGCCGATTCCTTGAAGAATTATGTTCCTCCTGCATTCGGATGTATATACTTGGGCACGCATGAGTATCACTATAAATACCTCAAGAGGGAAAAAAGCAAAACTTCATAGTGAAAACAGAGGTAATAAGTTGAGCGTCATAGAAAAATGAAATCCAGTTCAATTAGCGCATTATTTTTCGCACATATTTTCTCTTCCTTTTCCATCTTGATCCTATCCCCCCAAAGTGGGCCACTAAAACATTTTCCTGAAGCTCGAAGATTCCGTGGTACTTCCCTTCTCTTCAGTCACTCCGCTGATAAAGGTACATAAATGTGCTCTATAAATGAACAGAGAAACAGATAAGTATGTATTGAACAAAGCTGCTCACCCGGGATGAAGTTTCGGAGAGAATTCCGCAAGGTGGGCAGAATATTAGACGGGCAGAATATTATGTGCGACACCGGCAACTTGTTTTTAGGGTTCCAACTTAGGAACCCTAGAAACCGTGTTTTGCATCGGTATGCGTGGGTTTTGCATGGAACTGAGAAAATCGTAGGTTTTTCAATGGTTTTTCACGGCTCTGCATCGGATTTGGAGATGCATGGGTTCGGCATGGATATGCATGGGTTTTGCATAGGTTTGACTATTCCTTGTTTCAGGAGACTTAAAAAACGTGTTTTGCATGAGACTGAAGGATGCAAATCCCACGATAAAGATATGCAGTCTTTTAATCAACAGTTCGATACCAGTGATGGTCAAATCCATGCCAAATCCATGCATTCCCATGCAGAACCCATGCCTCTCCAAAAATCCTATGCAAATTCGATACAGAACGCACGAAGAACCCATGCATACCTATGCGAAACCCATGCAAAGCCCATGCAAAACTCCTGCATATCCATGGGTTTGCATGATTTTTGCATGGATTGACTACTGCTGGTATAGAATGATTGATTAAAAAACCTTGTTTTGCATGAGTACGCATGTCTTAATCGTGGCATTTGCACCCTTCAATCTCATGCGAAACGCGGTCCCTTGTTTTTTGTTTTTTTTTTGGAGAGTAAGTAAGCGCTGACAAAATAGGCCACGTTCATCCTAAAGGACTGTATAGGAGTTGAAATAACGACAGTCTTCCCAAAAAAATTGCAAAAATTTGCCCTTTGGAAGTACTCCTTGCCCGTGCGATTTTTTGCTGAGAGGATAGTAAAAATACGTTGAAAAACAACTTAACAAGATCAACTGCCCTTCACACCAATAAAACTCCCACGCAACATTTCAGTCCCTTTCTGGGAATTGGAGTTGAAGCACTCACTATTTCTTTTCCTGCCGAGCGCTAATCTCCTGGTTTTTTTGAGGGAAATTTCTCTCAAATCGACGCAATCGCTGCCTTTACTCGGCAAAAAGAAGAAACTAGAACTTTGGCAGTGCATTCATTGTACTATTACCCGTTTCCGGCTATTCCCCCCAACACGGACGGAAAAAATGCCACGAACAATCGAGACCTCCTTTGGAAAATGGAAAATACGGGGAAAAAGAAAAAACCCACTAAATACCTAACCGGGACAAAGAAAAACAAGAAGTCAACGGCAAAATAAGCCCGAAGCTGAAAGTTGTGCTTCACCGGGGGTGGTCCGAATCTCTCCGCGGAAGTCGTTACGGGACCGTCCTTTTTCGCCTGGCAACCTCTTCATCCCATACGCTCTTTCGCCAGGATTCCCTCGCTCTCGGCACTCAGCCAAGCTCGCAGATTTTCGTGGTTTTCCAGTTTTTCTTCGCTGTGTCCCACATTTCTGGACTGAGTCGTGACTTTCCTTGACATGTGATTCCGCTTAATTATAAGAAAATGCGGTGGGAACCGCCTCTATATTTCATTCTTTTGTTTTGGTTTAATCATAACAGCAGGACACTGTTTCAGGTGGTAAAACCTTATTGTTATTAAGTCTCTACTACTATTTATTATTCATAGTCTTAAAATGAATACGGAGGTGGTGAAGGCCTTCAATGCAGAGGTGAGTTTTCCTTTTACGTCAGGTTTTTCAAAATTGATTTTGGAGAACCCTAGGTCGTTCCTTACTAGGTCTTTTTTTTCATTATTCAGTGCTTGCTATTAGCTTTGCATTAGTTTTATAAGGTCATGGAGCCCAATGAAGCAATTTTTACTAGTATATAGTGTAACTCTGACCATTTCCAAATCTTGTTTTGTATCCACCTTATTCGTTTTCTTACAGTTGACATCTGTCTATGAATCCAAACCTCCGTTGAGCAAGAAGAAAATCCAGGATATCTCGAAAGCAGCGCTAAAGGCGAAGGGATATTATAAACATGTTGTGTTTAGCGTGGAGAAGTTTCTTGCAAAGGTATGACCCTTAAACTTTGCAGCCTTTGCATCTTAGCATTGCTCTATCTTTTTGCCTATTTATTTTTATTTTACGCATTATTCATTCTATTGCAACTGTACTTCATTCTCGAGGGAGGTGTGAAGATATGCGATGGATTCATTTTTATCTTGTTGGTAGCTAAACAACAGCAAAATCGCTAGTTTTGAAGAAACCGGCAGAAGCCCAAAATCCTCACTATTTACCATTTCGTCAGACAAATATCTGTTTAAAAGTGTGTAATTTTATAATTATTTTCTGATGATAGAATCATTGTAATGGAACGCATCTCTCATTGTCCTTTCGAGAGTTTCGCATATACAACTAGCAGTTGCTTACTTAAGTTCGCCTTAAAATGCATGAAAACCTCAAACCCACCGTTGTTTAGCACTCCCTAACCCAAGTAAGAATGGTTTGCGGGGTATTATTTAAAGCCATAGGATTATTCATCGATAAGTTCTGAACTCCTTTTATGGATATTTTGCCGGTTTTGCCAAGATTTTCCCGGTTTCTTTTGCATTTTTAGTTGGATTTTTATCTTTCCACAGGGTTATTAATTCTTACTTGATTTCAGTGCAAAACTGAATATAAAATCCCTTGTCTGTACGTGATCGACAGCATCATTCGCACCTCCAAACATCAGCTCAAAGAGAAGGATGTGTATGCGGCACGATTTCTGAAGAATTTCTCCAAAACGCTGTCTGATCTGCTTAGTTGCCCAGTAGCTGATCAGGTGAGTGGATGCTGAATTGCCAGTTGGTATTCAAAAGCCTTGTTGGATTCGAATGTAATCCAATGGCAATATAATTATCGATTTCAACGTTTCCGAATGTTTTTGTCTCAGCCTCGTGTGGTTCGAACTTTGAATCTGTGGGGTGCTAATGGAGTGTTCAGCGAGGAGCAACTTGCTCCGTTTAAGCAACAGTGTCGAGATATGGGGATAGGTGAGTTTCATGATTTCCCACATCGTCTTGTTTGTGCTTCCTTCTTCTCTTTCTCTTTACCTAAGTGATTTTTTGTAGAAGTTTTGACAGGGTTGTTGTAAAACAACACTTGATATTTTCAATTGTAGCTCTCATTCTGAGCGGTTATATGTTGCCAAACAGCGTTTTATCAGTAGAAAGGCCTCACATCTTTATTTCTGCAATATACTGGGTATTTCTTCAGATACGGATATTGAACGGGTGGAACGCATGGTTAAAGGCGATGATGCGGATATGTCAAGATACGGGGGTGCTTATGGAAGAGTCAGGGAGAAGGATAGGAAGAAACACCATAGGAATTCTGCACCAGAGTCTCCCCCACATCATGATCCTTCCCAGCCAGTAAGTCGTATCCACTGAAATCGAGATTTTCTGGAGTAACTCCTGGAAAGTTCTTCAGTTTTATCGTTTAAGAATTGTTGTGCCTTTCTCATTTCAACACAGTTGAATTGATAACATAGCTAACAGTAACTATGGCAATAATTTCTACAATTTATTTGAAACATCTTTGTTTAGACACCTTCCACTACTCCTCCCATGCCACCTCCAGCTCATCTTGTAGCTCCGGTGTTACCTCCTTCCAGTGCGAGCGGTGTTCCAGCTGCAGGCATAGTCAGTGATGCTGATAATGAGCCATCTGATGAAATTCCTCCTTGTAAGTTTTCATTGATTTTTCTTTGTTTTTTTCTGTTGTGTTTTCTGCGTTTTCTTTTTTTACTTTGCGCATTTTGGAAGTTTTATGTATCCTTGCAGGTGGCTTAAGCGAACGTAAACTATTGGAAATGATGATGGATGCAAACTTCGACTTTAGCGGTGCTTTCAAGAATGACATTGTGCTACTAAGAAAAGCTCATGGTGTAAGTGAATCTTGCAAGTTTTTTATGATTCCGTCCCATTATTTTCCGTATTGTTGTCTTTTTTTTTTGTTATGACGATACTTTCCTGTTTAGTTGATTTCTCGAGCGCTGGACGCGAGAATAAGGTCAGTAGGCGAGAAACCAGAGATCAAGGTGTGTCAGCGTTCTTATTATTGTTTGTAAACAAGTTTTACTGCTACAATGGGGGTAAATTAACTTGTAATTTCACGTTTCCATTTTCGGCAACACATGTCTTTCATTAATGCTTCATTAACAAGCCGCAAAAGTTGTAGTTCAAGTCTCTTATAAGATAATTTGTCACGATCGGTGTCGTCTAGTCATTCTTCTTCTTTCTTTCTTTCTTCACCAAAACTAAGCCTTTAGGATTTGCTTTCAAGTCAGTTTGACTACAGTGACGAAGAAGATGATGGTGATGAAAATAAAAAGGCCAAGAGGTCAGAGAAAGTTACTGAGGTGTGCCAGGAGGATCTGCTAAGGTCGGTTAGATTTTTTTTTTCGAAAAATAGAAGAAAAACTTAGAAATGCAACTATTGTACCAGGAACTCCATATGTAGTTACGCTTATTGTTTTCTCGTCCACGTGCGCACGTGCTTAGACGACTTCATTTCCTGTTTATACTCTGTTTTTTTATTGCTGTTCTCTGCAACATAATATCGTTGTTTATTTTGCAGCATTGCTAGGAATTTGATCGAAGATCCGAACGTTATTGCGGCTTTCAAACACATGCATGCTGAGAGGATAGTTGCTCTCAATCAGGTGATTTTGTTAGTTCTTTCTTTAAAGTGAGAACATGTTTTATACGAAGTTACTTTTAGAGTTTTGGGATATGGTGCACTTGTCTTTTCCTCTAGGAGAATGTTTTTGAAAGATTTTTAGATAGCTGCTCAAGCTCAGCAACGTTCCCTATCGTCGGCAGGCGTATCAGCAGCTACGGGTCTACCAGGCACGTCATCATCCTCGAATCTGCCCAGTATACCGACAACAACTGGACTACCCGTAACGGTGACCAGTGCTGCAGGATTGCAGGGAATTAGCCTTCCGAAAGGATTACCACCAGGCCTTTCTCTGCCTCAAGGACTCCCCGTAAGTCTAGCTGGTCCTTTAGCTGGTCTTTTCTTTTTCAAAAATTGACGTTCATCTTCTAGTCATCATGTCGAATTTTGAATTTTAGTTTCTGGACGTTAGCCTGTTCCAGGCCGGACTGCCAAACCTCGCAAGTTTGCCAGGAGTCCAGGGTTTGCCAAGTCTGCAGGGTCTTGCAGGTCTTCCTTCGCTCAATCTTGCCCATTTAACAGCTCTCAACACAGCGAATCCATCCCAGCCCAATCAGGCTCTGCTGAATTTGTTGGCCAACAATTCATTGGTGAGTTTTAGAGTAATTGTGTGTAACATGTTTTTGCAAAAGGAAATGCTTCTTTAGGTTTCCAAAATTGGCAGTCTGCCTAGCTTGCCATTTGCAAATGCTAGACCAACACCGGTTTCACTTGCTGGGGGAATTGACCCTGCTCAATTGGCTAAACAGCAGGTAATTACGGTTGAATCATTATTATTTCTGTGAAAAATGCGTTGCAGGAAATCTTGCAACAGCTAGCTTCTGCTGGTAGTAATGCAACGATAAGCGGTGTACCTCCGCCGTCTGGCTTAGGCCTGCTCGGAGCTGGACCAGGACAGCTAATTAGTACGTTACCTGTTGCGCCGGTGCCGATGATGACGGATGACAATGATGTAAGTGATTGGTAGTAAGTACTGGAAATTTACCTATTTTTCTTCCATGTTTTTTTCTTCTGTAGAGTGACAAAGATGCACGAAAGAAAGATCGCAAGAGAAGTCGGTCGCGAGATAGGGGTGACCATAAACGGCGGAGAAGCAAGTCCAAGGAGAGAAAGCCTGAAAAAGTGGATCGAGAGCGACGGAAGTTGGGGCTGCCTGCGGTTCAAGAAGGGTTTACTACGAGTGAGTTTAGGGTGAGATGTGTATGCATTACGTTCTATCTTTTTAAATATGTTTCAGTTGCTTCCAAGACTCTGTGGTTCGGTCGTCTTCCAGTGAATTGTAGTGACACCGAGATTCGGGTAGGTATATTTAATCTCACGATTCTCTCAAGGAAGTGCTGTAGGCTCTTTTATTTTTTTTAATGAATTGTTACTGTTTAGACAGCAATTGCCAGTGCTGGTGATATTATTCGTGTGAATCTCATTAACTCGAGAGCTTGTGCTTACGTGACTATGAGTACTAGAAAGGCCGCTTATGACGTACTGCAACGACTAGCAAAGGATCTGCAAATCCAGAGGAAAAACGTGAAGGTATCGCTGGCGATTGTTAACATATTTTAGCCTCAGCAATGAATTAATTACTATTTGGTGGATTTGATTTAGGTGGATTGGGCTAAAGGCACGGGGATGAAAGAGAACGAACTGGCCAAGTACTGGGATAGTGAACGAGGATATTCGTTGATTCCTTGGGACCAGCTCCCTAACGATATGGAGCGATTCTGTGAAGGATCATACTTGGATGTTGAAACTTTACCACCTGAGAAGAGAAGTAAGTTAGAGTTAGTTGTTTCGGGTCGGCCGCTAGACGGAATCTGACCTTTTCAGCGCTTCTAAGTGAAACGGGTGCGAAAATCGCAACTCCCACAGCAAATGCTGCTCCATCGAAGACGGACACATCGTCACCAAACTCACCACAACCGAATTCTATGCACGCTTCACCTATAAAATCTCTAGTGCCGGATTCACCAGCTGTGCTACCACCGATGCCGCAGGCGGTTCCTCCCCCTTCTCCATTTAATCCGTTCATGGGTGAGAGAAGTACTTTTATGGTTTTTGGATGTACCGTTTAGGCACTAACTTTCCAAACACACTAATATATTTTAAGGATTTCTTCCTCCTGGTTCAGGTGCCTCACACCATGGACATGGACCAACTTCATTTATGGGACCACCCCCACAAATGGTGCCCCCACCAGGCTTTGGCATGCGGCTACCTATGCCACCAGGTCTTCCCTCTGGTTTGCCACCGGGAATGCCAGGACAGGTGAGGGTTAGTAAAATCATTTTTTCTTATTTTCAAGTTCTTTTTTGAACATTTGTTCGTTTAGATGTTCGGCATGCCTCCAGGCGGTCCAGGCGGCATGATGATGCCACCACCAGTCCATCCACCGGGGGCCATGCCGCCCCCAACATCAATGCCACCACCAACGTCTATGCCACCGCCTTCCCCAATGCCTCCACCTGTTCCTGGAGTTTCTGGAGTGCCCAGACCCGGTCCCCCAGTACAGTCTGGGGGAGCTGGGCCGCCCGGTGTCCCACCACCAAGTTTTGGCTCACCACCAATGCGGGGAGGTTTTGGGGGACCAGGAGGCGGATTCAGAGGAGGTCGTGGAGGTGGATTTGGAGGAAGAGGGGGCGGAGGATTCCATGGAGATCGGCCGTTCAACAACAGAGATGCACCTAGTGCTAATATCACAGTAACGAGGGGAATGAACGACGATAGGCACGATTCAGACAGAGGTGGAAGACGATCGTGGAATGACAGAGGCGACCGTGGGGACCATCGAGATGGCCCCCGTGGACAGTGGAATAACGATGGTCGAGATGGAAGAGATAGGGACTCGGATAGAGGCCGACGTCATGATGACAGAGGCGAGAAAAGAAGGAGCAGATGGGGAGATTCAGACGACAGAGGAGGTAGCCGCTGGGAAGGGCGCGACAGGCGCAGGAGCGAGAGAGACGACAGAGATAGAGACCGTAGGGACAGAGACCGTGGAGACCGTGACCGGGATAGGGATAGAGACAAGGACAGCGACCGAAGGAGAGATCGGGAACGGTCGGACAGAAGCGACAAGGGACGCCGGGAACGAGAAGATCGCGATCGACACAGGACAAAGGAGCGGGAGGTGAGATTTTGCCTAATTTTCGCTGCGTTAGGGAGAAACACTCTTACTGGGAACTAAGCGGGAGGTAAGTGTCCGATAATCTCACCGAAGACATGAGATCTGATGTTTAGTCCCCACGATATGAAGACGCACCTCAATCCGAGTCACGTCCCAAGAACGGATCTGAGGAAGCGATGGTGACATCAACCACGGATGTGGAGCCGAATGTATCTGTACCACCAGCGAATCCTCCTGAGTATTCTGAACTTGATCAAATGGTAAGTATACACAGAGATTTTCTCCGTAAGTAATATTTAGTGAAACATTTTGTCCAGATCATATCATGAGTACCGCCATGGTCCATTGAACTATGGTTAAATGGTTATTGCTAATTAGTTTTGCTTAAGAATGACTATTTTATGATGTTTTCACGATATGATTTACACGTCATGATGATTTATCACCTTTCTCATTCCGTCATTTTTCAACTTTGTTGTCATTGCTAATCTATTATCCTTAGAAAGCTGTTGCGAAAGAAGACGAGATGTTGGACAACGCTCTATCGGCTCCACCACCTACTGAGGCGTAATTATCTCCATTATAATATGCTTGTACGATGTCTTCTGAATCTAATCAGCAGCTGAAGCCTCAATGATCTTACGACGGTGACCATGTCCAACAACGACTTGTCACGCGGCGATGTCAATACGTGCAAAAATGTCACATAGCTCAACGATTCCTTGCGGCGTCATCTATAATTATTAGTCCATTTTGTCCAAAGACAGTTCTATTTTATTTTATTTGATGTAGGAAGAGCATTCACTTTGCCCCTATTGTTGTGTTAATTAATGTACGCACCGATTGATCGTATCGATTTGCGAGGAGGCACTACTATGTAAGCATTGATTGTCCGTTCAAAGCTAGCGCTGATCAAAAGTTCTAATATGGTATAAGTTGGTCTGGGAAGGCTCGTAGTGTATCTGAGATACCTCTTGTCGCAGAAGGCTTCTGTGACGTCATTCTGGTGACATCACATAGTCGCATTTGCACATTGTATGCATCTACAGTTTCATTGAAGCACTCAGAGAATGATCTATTGCTCCGTTATTCACATTGTTAGTCTTATGTTTACTTGTTAAAGTTATTGATTTTCGAGTGCTATTGTGAAGTAATATGTTGTGTTTAATAATTAAAGAGAAATCAATGTGGAAAAGAGAATTTGTGCTGTTCGTCCTGACGTTTGCCCATTTCAACTACACTAGGTGATGGGTAGGCCATATTTTCTAGTAGCGCGGACTAAACGAATGGTTATGTCTATCAGTGAGATTATATTATACCTAATCATAATTAAGGTATGTAGGTTAGGATGCATTTCCGAGGAAATATGGTAGTTGTCCTCGTTCAGATTCTTCTAACTGTATTGATTACGACGGTCTTAACAGTGTGTAAGTGGAGCGAAACAGATGTCGTTTCGTACGCATGGAACTGACGAAGCAGTATGGACGGCAGTCATGTGATGGAGGGCTAGCATTTTTAATACTATCGTTGATTGTTGTTCTTATTTGGGAGCAGGTAGGGCCGCAAGGTCCGGCCAAAGCATGCTTTATGGATTTCTTGCTTGAAAGGTTGAATCTACGGTGACACTGATCGCAAACAACGATGGAAGTCGGGAATCAATTAGTTAATTTACGAAAAAGAGCCGACATTCTGGTTGTATAGTACGTGCAACCAGTGGACGACCACTAAACAACATACCCCTAAAAAGTGTTGCAGTGGCAGATGTGGTGTTACACTTGGAGGTGCTGCAGCACCGGTGTTGCCGTACGAGTGGATGCCGCATCACCGACGTTGGTGCGTAAGTCACTACAGCAACACTCCCTGTCGCTGTATGAGGGGTCGTTACGTCACATGTTGCTGTGTTAGAAGATAGTAGCGGCGGCAACACCATCCACACCAGAGCTCTATGTACATAATGTAACCCAGGAGCATTTTCCCTTGGAAGCGCTCTCAAACTCGTTTGACGTGATGAATCTTGGAGAACGGATCCAGCTTTTGCACATGCAATTGTAGAAAATAATTTAGGGTAAAAGAGATCAGTATTCCACCAACAGTGAGTGGAACTGCTATAAATATTCACCGCTAGCTCCTAAGTTTCCAGATTAATGTAGTCATTGTTTAGGCACAGCACAATAAGGCTTAGGACAAGCAGAAACAGCAAGTTCTCGGGAGCGACGTGCCCACGGAAAAGCCATCAGCTCAAGTCGAAGTCAAGGCTTAGTGAAGTTACTCAGTTTCTGTCGAAGTAAATGTGCAGACTCTGTGTGTGTGGTTAAACATTGATCTGTAGGTGCAATAGAGTATAGATGCATAGAGTGTAGACGTGGACATCGAAATGGATTTCATTTCATGGCTGTGTGCCAAAAGTGTCAGAAGAAATCCGCAGAATGGCATCTCTTTTGCATCCAATTCCCTATGCATGAATACAGCAAACTTATAAAACAAAGGGAAATCAGAGTTCTTAATAAATCGAGTTTGAAACCTGAGTTTTTGAGCCCATTTTCAGAAATAGTGAAAATGGAGTATATTGTATTATAGGGTATTGATTCAGTAGATGACTTGTACTTCCCTATAAATTAGCTATTTTTGAGCGTGCACTTCATAATCCTAATAAGTAGTAAGTCACACCCCTTCTACAGAGACCCTCAGTCTCCACATCCCCTTTCGAACCCTCGGGGTTGTTACTATCTTCGCAGCTAATTGTTCTCTTCTTTGTTGAATAATCAGTTCGTCCCAGCTCATATCTGACGATGTCTAGGGTCGTCTTTAATGGCTATTTTATTACCGAGTCCCTATCAGTTCGTTCGCCCCACGCAATATGTACTTTGTCCGCTTAGTGGTTTCACCGAAAATCCTTATCTGTCGGAGTCTAAAAACTTTCAACGAATTTCGCACAGAAGCGCATGGATGAACTTTTACGGTGGGCGGACATGGTGCGACAGTCAGGGTGGCCCCAATAAGTGGACCGAGCACGTTTTGTGTTCACTGGTAGAGGAAATTCCGTATTTTTTGGGTCAAATAAAATATGGATGTATTCAGGATATCGGATCTATCCAGTGGAGTTGCTACTGAGCTATTTTCTCCTTACTTATGGATTTTACAAAATCCTGCCCTAGATTAAATAAGCCGAGGCGGCAATAAGTGGAGAGGGTTCAAGGAATACTGGTATAGCTATGAATAGAAAGCCCGTAATTTGTAGGATTATTTTCCGTGTGGTAGTCGCGGGACTAATTGACTTGCGCGAACTTTGAAATTTGTTGATGAATTCTTAGAAGTTAGGCTACAATAGTGGGTAATAATATTATAATGCACTAACGAAATGAAGCGAAAACTAGTAGCTGTAGATAAGTAGTAGGAAGTACGTGAAATATTACCGAGAAAATGAACATACAGGTAAGAAGAAGTGGTGTTTGCGGAGTTTTTGTTGTCGGACTACAATTTACACGTGTGAAAATCGAACTTTTTCCATTGCGCATTCTATAACGACTCTTTAGTTAGCTCTCGGTACCTACATATTCCATCCTGCTGATATCTAGCGTATTGCTATGGAATCTTTTGTCTCCCTGTCCCCGCTTCCTTTTCATAACAGTGACATTCCCTTCAACTTTACTTTCCAAGGTTCAAGCTTTTGGAAGAACACATTTGAAAGGAAATCCTCGTACGTTTCCCGTGAAACGGTGACACGGGTGCTCTTGTTTTCATTCAGAAGTGTCGCTAGTGTCACCGAGAGTAGCAAAGATTAACGCGTCAACGCAGTGAAGTGACCAAATAGCTAAGCACTGCCAAAAATGTCCTGTAGTAGAGAAATCAGAAAACTAACCGTGTAGTACAGCACGTTCTCCTTCTGCTCTATAATCAGAGCACTGACATAAGCAAGTTTTCGCACCTTCAATTCTCTCTAAAGAGGGGCGAGATGGCCTAGTGGTCTAAGGCGCTGCTTTAGAGCACCATGTCCTCACGGGG
>KN730947.1:0-13152 GCA_000816745.1 Ancylostoma duodenale | reverse complement strand
GTCTTACGTTTAACATGAAATGGTTACCATGTGTACATACTGAGCTCTATTGAGGCATTGAAAACCAGCAAAAACCGTGAGGGGTGAACTGTGTCGTTAGGGAACGAAAACATGTAGAAATGGAAAAACAATTTTCGAAGAACCTGTTCATTTATGCATTGAATCATCCATCCACTCATATGGTCCAAATTAGGAAGAAGAAGTATTAATTGACGGATGTCTCTAGAACTATACGGTTACCGAGCAATTTCATCATAAATTCTGAAGCTGTTGTGCTGGTAAACCTCCCAATTTTCCCAAATCTCGAACTTTCCAGGCGACCGATCACGAGACATCGCCCATATTGAAAAGTTCCTACGAGAAGGCATCATCATGAAGCACTTTGATCACCAGCATGTGCTCTCACTAAAGGGAATTGCTATCTCCCCATCTGGCACGCCGTGGGTGGTGCTGCCGTATATGGAAGGAGGCGATCTGAAGACCTACATCGCTGATCCCAATAGAGTTAGTCTCTTTTTTTTGTCATTTTCGACATAATTTGTGCAACTGCACTGGAATCAGACGTACTAGTGCTGCTCAGCATCAAAAAACCATCTTTCAGGCACTTTGTGTGCTGGAACTTCTCGACTTCGCCTACCAAGTGGCGCAGGGGATGGCGTACTTGGCGGCTCAACATTTTGTCCATAGGGATCTTGCCGCTAGGAACTGCATGTAGGTTATTTTTCCGCAGAAAATAAAAAGCATTGATATTTTCTCCATCTTTAATTTATTTCCACAAATTTCCCAGATTTTTTATCCGCGGAAAGCCAAATTTTATATCACGTCTCTATTCCTCATAATTTTACCTACTTCATTTCAGTTTTTCTTTAATTTTTCGATGAATATCCAAAAAATAGCGAGTTTTCAGGATATCTTCGAACAGAGTTGTGAAAGTGGCAGATTTCGGCTTAGCCGTCGATTTACTAGACAAAGAATCGTACACAGACGAGTCCGAAACAGGTTCGTTCAGAGTATTTTCCCCCATCAAATCGCGCGCGACACAAAGAGCTCATCTGCTTTCATTGCAGGACCCGCTCGGCTTCCACTGAAATGGCTTGCGCCGGAAAGTTTGCGAGATCGTCGCGTTTTTAACGCTGCTACGGATGTGGTTGGTTTCACACACCTTTATCGAATTTATTCCATTCTGCATATATTAAATAGAAAGGGCAATTTTCCTAAAAATCCAGAGAAAAATCTCGCAACCTCAAGAACTCTGCAGGGTTGCTATTAAAGGTGCTGAACACGATTACTGTGACTGGGTCGTAGCTCCTGATTTTTTATTGATAAGGTGTTTTTACTGTGGGAAATTGCCTCTTAGCCATTCCAGATCTAGCACAGGGAAAAAGGTAAAGCTATTGGAGCAGAGGATCCTGTCCTCGTGCATCTTGCCCTACCACGCTGGTCTTCAAACCCTATAACAGGATTTATTCCGTTAAACTTGGGTTATTGAAATCTCAGTAGCAATTCAGTTAATAAATAGATTCATAGATTAACAAGGATTGAACATGAGAATAACAGGAAGCAATATCAGCCTCCTCTGGGTCCAGAAATATCCAGTTTTTAATACAGCCGTTCTCGGAATGTTCTATGCAGAATACTGGCTTGGTTTCAAGATTTGTAGGGATCATGGTGGGTAACGTAGTTTGGTACTTATTTCGTGAGAAGTTAACACAATTCAGTAACGTTTAGACTTTCTGCACGACATAGATTTATTGGTTATTTTTTGTTACTCTCAAAATCGCGCTTCCACACAAGAACTTCTGGAAAATCTGAACGGGAAAAAAGAAATGGGAATCGAAGAAGATCATTAGTGACAGCTTTTTTTTGAACTTTTACGGGAGAGATTCTGCGAAACGAAAGGTTCTGCGGAGCAGAAACTCATTAGGCGACGATTCGCAAGTGTGGGTCCATGTTTTATTAGAAATGTCGATTTGTGGGGAGGACGAGGCGGCGGTTTGTGCATGGGGGGAAGGCGGATTCCCAGCAAACATCGCAGTAAGCTGAGTCGAATTGTAGAGTGATTCCTAAGAATCATGTACGGATCCTATTAGAATTTCCAGCTGATTTCGCTAGAACCCAGCAGATTTCTTTAGGGTTCCTCCTTTATTTTCTACGCGGAACAACAATTCTACACTCTCTACTCGACACATTTAATTGCCGATCGCGTCATAAATCTTTGAGAAAATCCCAATTACCTCTTCCGTTCAGCTCGTCGTGCATTCTCCTCGTCCTTACTCTGTCCTCGACCCCCACTGACTTACATAACTCCTTTGTTTTTGCTGTCTAATTTCATAAACGCTGTGCTACTGGCCCTCCCTCCTGCTTTCATTGCCCTTAGGTGATTAGAGCTCTCGTTGCTGCAAAGCACTATTTGAACATGAGAATGGTAGTCCCATAGGAACGACAGCGACTAAAAAACTTTGCAATAAACGTCGGCGTTTCATGCACTCCGAGCAGCTCCACCGAGCATGAAAAGAGTAATTATTCTCTGCAGTTTTTCATGCACTGAGGAGTTTTTCATGAGCGCCGTCGTTCTTGGAGCTTGCTTTGAAAAATGGATAGTCGAACAAGAGTAGCAAATGCAATTGCAAAAGTCTGGGACTTGAAAAATGGGCTGTTGTGTCTTCTCTTGAAGGGTACTATGATAACAGTGGGAAGAAAAGATTAAAAAATTAGTAATTGTGGGTCCGATAGTCATTCAGGTCACTTTGAAACTCCTGAGCGCTATTTCACTATGGTGCCCTGCTCAGAAATTAATAAATACATTTTTCGTTGGTCTTTATTGCCTTTTTTAATGATCTAAATGTGGATCTGCTTAAGCTAATGATATTTTCTCCTACGTTGACATACTGACAATGTTTGTAACAGATCAATAGATAAATTTCCCCATAAATTACCTATTTTATATTTCTTCGGTCGGAAAGAGTTCTCCGAGTTTTCACCCGGGTTCAATACTTCGAGAATATGACGTTCACGCGGAATCAATGTCGAATTGATGAAAAACCATCGCGCATTCTCTGTTTCATCTCAGTTCAGATCCGATATTTTGCAGAAAATCGGTGCACCAGAACAGTTTGCACGTTTTTTTTTTCAATGGAAAAAGTTCTGAAGAGGAAGAACTTAGAGATTTGAGACTAATACTTTTGCTGTGTCGTGCCCTTCGCAGAATTTTTCGCAGTATTTTTATTTATGGTGTACATTCAGACCGGATCTTCATGAGAAATCCGCAAACAGATGCGTGTGTCTGACGCGCGCATTAAGGCATGTACATAGTATAAATTGCCTCGTGGACATGAATCCTCAACGTTTATTTTATTCAAGCGCCCAGTAACCTATCATTCTAGGGCAATTGAATGAGCTCATCTGACGCGCGACTGACGCGAGCATGGAGGCTTTTAATATAAATTGCCCTGTAAGCATGACTTCTGAACATTTACTTTATTTATGCGTCCAATAACCTGTCATTCTAGAGGAAATGAATGCGTGCGTCTGACGCGCGACTGACCTACGTAGCGCTAACCCTCAATTTTCAAGTGATTCCCTTTAGCTAATGACACCTTTTCAGTGGTCATTCGGTGTGTTGATGTGGGAGCTGATGACGAGAGCAGCATCTCCGTACGGAGACGTCTCGAACGCAAAGGTTCGGCAGTACCTCGAGAGCGGTTTGAGGCTTCCGCAACCTATGCATTGTCCGGATGTTGTGTGAGTCTCTATACTCCTTATATTATTCCCTTTGGCACAACGTCCTGGACGTCATCAACAAATTTTCAGATATGACCTTATGCAGTGCTGTTGGCGTTCATTACCGGATGATCGGCCAGATTTTGTTTTTCTTGTGCATCGAATCAGAGCTTTATTACAGGTTTGTGAGTTTCATCCCACTGAAACCACACTCGCTCCCGCACACCTGCTCCATACATTTCGGAAAACTTCCATGGGACTACCCTCTTTTGGCCGAAAAATGACGTTTTTACTGCATCAAATGGTTATGTAGTTTTATTCTGGATTCAAATCGGGCCGTCCAATGGCTCAGCATTCCATGATCTGTCAGTTCTGTAAACAAACAAACAAGCAAACAAAGTTCCCACCAAATGTAAAATTATGGGCCATACTTGGCCCTCCAAAAATTAACTCAAAATTCGTTACTGTCTTGAAATTTATCTCAGAACTCTTGGAAGGCATTGTCACCTCTTAAGCATGACCTTGAGGGTCAGGTCAAAGTCCACGTCCAAAACGTGCCGGAATATGGGTAACAGGAGCGATCCATAGGTTGTATTCGATTTTGTCCACCATGGCCAAATTTATCCCTTCGAGATTTTTGCTTGTGGGAAATGCTACACAGCCTTTTACCCAACCTGGTCTTTACATGTAGGAAATGTTACGCGAACTTCTACCCAATCCAACCTGTCGGAACCTATCTAGATCTGAACGAAATTTGGTAGCACTAGATAAATCTGGGTGGGTAATTAGTCCGACTCGATTTTTACCAACATCTTTGGAGAAAATAAGTCTCATAGACCATGTTTGACCAAGATGGACAAGCTGGAACTCAGCCTATGGTGTTACAAAGATCTTTCCTAGTACTTTTTCAGACTCTTGCAGGCTTCAAACCCTTCCACCAAGTTTGATGAAGTCTCATATAACATTCTGAGCACAATCATACCTGCTTGGGGTCCCTGTGTCTTACTAAATCCATATGCTAGAATTTTTGAAAGCGGGTTTGGGAGAGCAAAGAATCTCCTGTACCTTGAGGTTAGAGGAACCTACGCATAGGTTTCGAACATAACTAACTTCCAGTTTTGGTCTTGCACTTTTCCTAAATAGTAGATTCTGGTTAAAAAAATAAACGTATATTTTTTAGGAAAACACTCCCGACCCGTACACTCGACGATTGCGAGTAGGAGCGGAGGCGTTCCTACTGCCTGTGCTTCCCGGGAGACATTTCACCAACTACTTTGCAAATCAACTCCACCGATAACGCCGTCTTCGTGTACAGTTGCCGCTACGGTGTCGCTCGTCATCGCGATGTCGCCAGCCGAGCAGTTCCGACATCGTCCGGCCCCCCTGTCGCCAAGACCCGCTGTACTCGGTCTCGAAGTGATGAATGGAATGCATCATATCAAGCCGCATCTGCGCGCTCAGACGGCTATTTTTGGAGTCTTCGCCAGTGTTTCTTTGAAAAACCACAAACCACCGCTTTCAGACGAGATGCCATTGTACGACCGGCTCATTGTGTAGTTCGTGTTTCATCCTCGCATCTATTAGTTCATTAGTTTTTACCGCTACTACATCGCTTCATGTGCCAATTCCTCCATTGTCTAACCTCTGTCGATCGGACGGCGTCCCTCCACGACTCGTGGATCCCGCAGCTCGTGCGCTAGTGTCGAGCTCGCGGGAGCGCCGCGTCCCAATCGGTTACTCCCCGCTGCTCCCGATACTGTCCAGGTTCTACGCGTTTTATGTGACTCTGTCCATTACAAACGAGTTTGCGAGTCGAAACCCTTTATAAGCTGCCCACTACTGATCTACTTCATATCTACGGAATCTTTCGGACCGAGAACATTGATTGTTTCAGTTATATTGCTTTGTTAAATGCTGTAAATAAAATCTTTCTTACTTTACTTGATGTACATATGTTTGATGTCTACATTAGTGCAGTTGTAGTTGATAACATGTAGGACCATTAATTTTCCGTCCTTTTATAATTTTTCAATTTGCGCCTTTCCATACGACGCCAACGGCATCCTTATCAAATCTTCTTTCAAAATTTCGTTCGCCGAGCGGTGAGAGAGCAGAGAAGAACACCGTTCTTCTTTTAAATACCTCTTAAAATTTTGGAAATCTTAATCAAATTTTTTGATGGTGCGTGTCCGCACGGCACACAGACAGAGGATTCGTTAGCTTACTTCGATCGTCTCCTTCTTTCGCTAGCAACATTCTCAGATTTACATCTTTATCTTTGAAGAGATGTGCATAATAAACACAACGAGTAAACAAAATCACAACAAAAATGAAAAATTGACAACCAAAGCAAGGATGGTCTTATTTTTTTATTGAAGCGGAAAAGGGGAAATTTGTAGGAATGGATGCAAGAAAGGTCTTCAGGTTGTTGTCCTGTGTTCAACTGTTTTTAAATCTTTGCACTATGCGTTCAAGCTTGTACAGTGGACACAGGAATGCAGGCTGGTCAGTGCTCAACTCAGCTGTCGACGATGTGGTGGATATATGGAACATTTGCAACCTTGGGTGAAAACAGCTGTAAGAAAAACAGTACAAGTTTTCAGTTAGTTTCCATACGGATGCGATAAATTACAGCTTTAAACAAAGATCCACAAATTTTGTAATTCACACCTTTGAGGGCCTGCTCGAGAAAAAATATACTTCAATGATTACAACAATCTAAAATGTTGTAGTTGTGCAGTGGTCGTAGTTGAACAGTTTATTAGAAGAACCAGAACAGTAACACAGGCGGGTAATAACGAAGCTAGGCGTATGGATACGAAGATACATACAGCAATAACGGTGTGTTCATACCCAAGAGGGGAGGTTCGAGAACATTCCAGAGTGGATCACAACAGATCATTAGTAGATCAAACGATCTAGATCACCTCACCACATAACAGTCAAGGTCTTAGAACACAAAATGTAAAGGGTGTCCAACACGACTTTTTTGCTTACTTTGTATGTGCCTAGATATCGATTTCAATCGAACGAAGTCGTATCATTATTTCTTAGAGGGGGCGTCAGTAACCTTGCACTCATTCATAGGCTACCTCGAAAATGACCTCACGACGAAATGTTTTTCGACCACTGCGAGAGCAGTTCGTAACCTGCACAGTAGATTCATCCGTGGAAAGGGTGGTCATTCGGACGTTCAGTTGTTCGCGGATACCAACGCAAAGCTCGTACTATCCATCGACAGCCTTTCGTGCTAACAATTTGCACTTCCCATGCACTTTTCCTTATGTAGAGCAAACAGCAAACTGCGTGGGCTGTGCTCTTCCCTATTATTTCTATGTCTATCCGTATGTTGCATCTTGCTTATTCCCAACACTTGCCTTCCCACTATCCTCTATATTACTAGTAAACACAGTTCTTGTGTTTTTATCAGGTTTTAAGTTCCACATCCATGAAATAATAAAACTGTGTTTTGGAATAAATGACTCTAAGAGTGTGAGTATGACTTGTTTTCTAGAGGAACATCGACCTTCAAAATGCAGTCCAACCGGCAAGTCCCTTTTATTCGTCATGAGAGCTCCAGAATCGGGTTGTTGTCCACTCTGATACATACATACGCTTGGTCAAGGTAAACGTAGCGTTCGACTCGTTCGATAAGCCAACGTAGATGTATTGTTCGACTCGTTTGACAACATCCACTTCGTTTTTCCAGGATGTATATGTAGCACGCTATTCTCAGTAAGCCCGCATATTCCACTGAGAAGCCTTCGTAATGTTTCCGGTCCGTTCGCTACCGGCACCTTGCCTCCAACAAATGTTCATGTAGTAGCATTTGCTGCGTTTCTCCATCTATTCAGAACCGTCTCTCTCAGCAACTTGTCTCATGACTGATTCCAGCGTGTCCGTAAAGGTTTTCATGGGAGCAGACATCATCTCTTTCCAAATCTTCGCATGTCTCTCAAGGGGAGTGATTTCAGAGTAAGACTCCTACATTGTTTTTTTTTCCAAAATCATGCGCTGGGACTGCTCCTTGGTCAGCGACTGTATTAGTGGCAGCATCGTGTTCCACGGAATCAAACGCCATCTGGAGGTCCATGAACAGTAGACATAACAAAAATCTGCATCCTATGGATCATTCTGATATCTGTGAGGAATTTTGGTCATGCTGCTGGCATCTTTTCACCCAGCGTGCGCTAAAATCGTGCATTGATGACTCTCTGAAGAGTTAATGGACGTGAGACAATATTGGCCTGTGATTTTGAACATCTGCTCTGTTACCTCTTCCGTTATGATGTCTTTCCACTGCTCCAGCATTCTTACCGCGAAAATGAATAAAACAGCTGGAAACTTTGGGAACCACTTCTCGCTCTGTTTCCATTCCTTCAACTCATTTGTTTGGCCATTTCTATCCTTACAGTTGCTCTTTTGTTGTGTTCATTCAGAGGGTTGAGGTCATCTTCCCGCGCACTTGAACTTCTTTACTCCCCTTTTTGACGCTCGATCTGTCCTCGTTCATGGCATTTCCAATCTTAGTATATTCAAGAACATTTACAACGCTCCTTCTCTTAAAAAAAAATGCTTCACTGGACTGATGAAGTCCTCGGCGTTGACTTGATCAGGCCAATTGGCTTTCTTCTCTTAGATCAGCAACTGCTTTTGCTCTGAAAGCCTTCGATAATAGTGCACACAAACTTTGGGTTCTGCGATAGCAGGCACGTCCACCACTATTCTCTCACAGAGCACGAAGTCGATCTTGTTTCTGGGCTGCCTGTTGATCGCCCATGTTTTTGTTTTTTGCCATGCCATTTCCAGAAAAAAAGTATTTATAAGAAAAAACTTTGAACTCTCTCTTGCTCCTTCCAATTCTATCTCCGTGATCAAGCGTTACCACTAAGGTTCGTTCGTTAAATTCACTTACAATTGTAGCTTTGAGTCGCTCAATACAACTCTATGACTGGATTTCACAAGTGCCCGGCTCAATTACTTAAGCGGATTCTTGTTTCAATCGACGATTCTTCTATCTCCCAACCATTTCCACATTGCTCCATTCCAAATTCTGCTCTAGAGTTTCTGAGAATTTCTGAAAGCAGGACAGACTCTATCACAACAACAAGATGAAGAAAGTGTTAGAAAAAGAATCAGAGCTAGTAGTCCAAAATCGTACAAGTTGAACAAGCAAAAATCGACTGCATGAATGACAAAAATTGGAACAAGTCAATGCAAACAAAGACGGAAAATGGAATCACTCAACTTACTTGCTTTCACGAACGATGGATCCTCTTCAGCGGATGGGGTGCCGACGAAGAAGGCCAAAGGGTCCTGACACACAAAAAAAATGGATTCGAAAACGAATTCACACAAAAAAACGTTGAGACGAAGCGCTGCGAGAAAACGGAGGTCAAATGGGCACAGAACGATTACAATAGTTAGTTAAACGATCCGAGGAGATTGGACGAGGAAGGAAGCAAGTTAACATGATTTCTGATGGAAGCAATCTATTGGACGCGATTTTCGAAAATGTATTCAAACGGAGAAACGTGCGCGACGACGTGACAAACGCGTGTGGGTCCTGGCCCGCGTCGTTCTACTGTGCTGAGGGACTTGCCTAATGCGGAGGTTAACAGGGCTCATCCTAGCTAATCCTTCTGACCAATCACGGTTGCCCACTCATGAGCGGAGTTCTCGGGCGCGCGAAAGGCACACATTGTTCCACTTCGCCCCTGCAAATAGCTCTCTCGCAGTTTAAATGCAAGAATTCCTGACGAAGGCATGAATTCTGTACTTAGCCTACGCTCCAATCAATGCCCCAGTTCCTGCTCCGCTCGGAGCCATCGAATGTCTGAGCTGACACAACTGTACGAATATTGTTCTTTTGTGTGGTGATGTTTCGACTCCGAACCACAAAGAAGACTGTAGCATTGTGTGACGCAGTTTCCACTGAGATTATTCGACGCATGATAGACGTAACGCTATGAAACGAAAGTGCTCCGCTCACACCATTCTTCACTGGCACAGGGATCACCCCGCTACCGTTATTTTCGCAGGTGTCTCTTACTTTTGCCCAGTTTGGCGTGCTAGTGCACCTGATGCTGCTGTGCACGTCGAACAGAATCCTTAGCGTTCCAACCCTTACCTTACATGTTCCAATGCTCAAGGTCGTGGAACGACGACGCACTAGCTACCTCTAAGGGGATCCGGCCATCGCTTCTGAGTTAAGAAGTACGAGGACCCACGCGCAGTAACTCGTCCAAAGTTGTCGCCATCACACAAAAACTACTAGTTAAAAAGTTGAACGCCGGGTATTTCCGCTGCTCGTCCTGTACCTAAACTATCCGTATTGTGCTAAAGTTCCTGGGAAAGTGGAAACCTGCGAGACCGAAGTTTCCGTGGGTGCTGCTTTTAAACAGGCACAGATGCCTTTACCGGCGCAACGGTGGAACGACTCTTGGCGACAGTAGAAGCCTTGGACTAGATGGTCTGCAAATCAAAAACTTGGTTTTGGGGAAGACGAAGATTCGAATGTCCAAAGAAAAAAGAGCAGTTGTGCATTGATGGGAATAAAGGGAAAGGTGCACAGCTTTCTGTCTGGAGAATATTTCATTGTTTGGATATTTGATTTTTGAAATCGGTTCCAAGGCTATAAATGAAACTACTTGATATATGTATGTGCGACTTACCCACTAGAGGGGACTTTTTTCTTTTTTTTTCTAAGGGAACTTCCAAGAATCAATTAGATTAGATCTTTTGCTTCGACTTTCTTGCAAGAGAAGGACCTAATAACAAGAAGAACTTATTACCCGCATTTTCAATAAAAGTCTCAAGACATTATAAAGAATAAACTCTCGCAATAATCAGAATACCAGGCTGCATATGTATCAGTGCTGCTATCAGGTGAGACCACCAACAAGGCGTAACCAGTTTGTGGACCGGCCCTATGATTCCGCGTGGGCCGTGTGGATGACCGACTCGCTCTGCAAACGTAGTCATGGTTAATCTGCACGTGTGCTTGCCTACAAAGATCGTGACGTTGGTCTGCTAGGAAGATAGCACGACATACATAAGTCTATCATCTCATCCATGCTGTTTCTCCTTTCTCATCTCGTACCCAAGTTTTCGACGAGAATGTGGGTTCCAGGCTGAACAGCGCGACCAGATTCAAGGTTCGAGTTTTATCCAGCCTGAAAACATTGAGAAAACTCCAAGCTAACCTAAAAGAACTCGTTTAAATTCAAAGAAGTTTGGCAAGTTTCCTAAATTCAGTCCAGCTACTAGTAGTTCAGTTCAGTTTCAGTGAATAATTTCAAAGCGCAGTAAAGCCCGAGGTGAAATTTTGCCCTGTGGAGCCAGGAACATAGTGGAAATATTTGCGTTTGCTCACTTTGTTCTTCGCAAAGTTCGAGATACGTTGTTGTAGCAGCCTGGCATTGCTTTCTGTGCGGACTCTTAGCGCAGTTTCCCAGAGGAAATCAGAAGAATGAGCTGAAAAATGGTAATTCGATTCCTTGCTGACGTCAGATAGAAAACAGATGAGAAATTGGGTTGTTTCTGTTTTGGTTCCTTTTCTCGGACAGAAATTTTCGCCTGGTTTGTCTGCGCCAGAATTTTCCTTTCTATTGTATTCCCTCTTATTCAAAAAGTTTTTCTTTCAATAAATATAAAGCCTTCTTGCTGCGGGAACATTTTGAATGTAAGCTCACAACAAGGTATGGTAAAATGGCTTGAAAGAACTACGGGATATTTCTAAACCATCTCTCAGCGTGTACCTCCTACTTGCAAAACTTTCTTGTCAAAACACCGTTGACCGATATGCGACGAGATTACACAGAGAGGATAACCAACCACCTGACCGTCTTTTACACAGCATTGTTAATGGTTTGCTGTTCATCACTAAGTCAACGGTGTCATTCCATCAGCTCCAGTACAATTTGTCTCTTGACTTTTCTCTCCAGACCTCCACTTTAAAATCGTTTTGGAGTTCTAGTGAGCAAATCTTCAGAAACCAGGAACTTCTATGACTGGAGGAAGTACTAAATGGTGAAATAGGACAATTTAGATGGATATCATGTCCAGATTTTCAGAACTTTGTCTGAACAAAAATGAGCCCCTGTGATCTTGCAATGATTTCTTATCTCCCCCTCGTTCCTATCTTTCACATCTTCTACTTTTTGTCGTCACAACATTGGAACCGTGCAACGTTCAAGGTCGTCAAGCATTTCCATTCGATACGTTTCCAGATGAAACCCTTTCGTAGCCTCTATTATGTATATATTTTACTCTTTCTTTGCTCTCTGATCCAACTCTCTTCCTCATGGTTCTATGGACGAGATGCTCCCGACAGGTGGTCAGTAGGCGAGGTATGCAGTTGAAAAATCCACTTTCTCAATGTGAAATCTCGAAACTCGTAGGGATTTACAAGGTTTCATAGATCCATCAATACCTATGTACGAATGGAAAGAACAGTATGACAAACAATCTACTTACTTTTTTTTGTTTAATGTTTATGCGCACTATCTGTTCAACAACCATGTACATAGTTCTTCAAGTGGTTACTCTCGTAAGTATTATCGCACATCTGTACGAAGTTATGATCTCATAATTTCTGAAGAATAAGAGTGAACCGAGTTAGCAGAGCATGTAAAAGCATTATTAAAAACTTTGAGGTTGTCATGACCTTGAATTAGCGCTACTCATTGAGCATTCCTTACTAGTTGTTTCTATATGTACCTGGGAACGACTAACCGATGTATGTACATATTCAAGCAAAATTTCGAATAAATACGTATTCGATTCATCGACTACTCAGAAAAAAAGTTAAGAGAACCGTTTTTATCGAATGATAACCCATAAAATGTTCTGTATCAGAAGATCGTAACGGTGCTCCGACTAAAATAGGCGGACCTGTTTTGAGAGAAGAAAAAAGTGAATGAATGTCACCAGTTCTTTTCGTTGGGTTGCATTCTATACCAATCAGCGCTACTCATTTTGCATTCCATACGAGTTATCTCTATACGTATGTACCTGGGAGCGAGTAACCTACGTATGAACATATTCAAGCAAAATATGTATCCGATTAGTGGGCTATTAGAAAAAATTCGATCAGTTCGCTATATACCTGCGAACAAATAACGCAAATATTCTAACAAATTTTTGATAAATATTTTCGATTGCTTCATTATTTTAAAGATTTGACCAATTTTAAGCACAAGTTGTGCAAAGTTGCTTCGTATAGATGCAAAAAGATTATTCTCGCTTTGACCACCTCGCGAAATTGCACACGTTTCCGTGAACTTGTGATTTTAGTGCCAATTTATCAGCTGTCACCATTGAGACAAATCGTGAGATCCTGCTCGTGTTCCATTTTTTTCAGCCGTCAACTGTTGGTTTTTGCTTCGATCCTAGCCCTTCTAAAACCCACTATAGTATTTGGAGACTAAA
>KN730946.1:0-13157 GCA_000816745.1 Ancylostoma duodenale | reverse complement strand
CAAAGAGAGAAATAAAAAAATAACGTTAGCATTAATGATCCTACAGATAACATGCACAAATCCCCTCCCGCAAGCCAGATTAGTGGGATCATCGTATCGTAAATATTCGCGTATGAATAGCATCGTGGTATTCGTAATCTTCCCCTATGTGGTGAAGTATGTCTGTTATAATTACAAATTCATTCATTGAAAACTTCCCATGTTTTCAAAATGCAGAGAACAATTTGAAATAGAATATTTATTGAGCTGTGTAGGAGTGAGAGAAGCACACGCATCACGACCCGCATCATCACGTCTGAAACCACGTTTTTGTTAAGCACACACCCGATCGAAGCACCTGAAAATGCCGAGAGAACCGAAGACGAAAACAAGTAAAAACAAATCAACATGTACAACAACGAACAAAGGAAAAACGAGCACAGAAAAATAAAACATGTGCTTCTCCTCCAAATCTTTTCGGGCTCTTTTCTTGCCTATTTTCTTCTCTTTCACTTTTTTTCTTGGCCCAACACTTTGTTTAATAGATGTATATATTTTTATTAACTGGCGGAGCATCTTCGCTCTCTTTTATGATAAAAACTGACAGTAAATGTGGTAAAATCAAAAATACTGCAACGATACGGATACGTCAACAGGTTGAAAGTCTACTCAAAAACAGTGAGTTAAAAGAATTCTAACATGACAAAGATACAGTGAACAACGGGATCACAACCTACGACCGTAAACGACGTTTATGAGGATCAAAAATATCGCTCCGGGAAGACGGGATCGCGGCGTCTACGTCCAGATATACCGCACACTATAACCTCCCTCGTAGAATACCTCGTAGAATAGGCGAACGGAGACTCGTCGAAGATGAATCAAGACTCATCATCTGACTGGAAACAAGCACACTGCAGCAAATCGTTTCTCGTATATGAACACTCACCATGCGCTAATACAAGATGAAAAAAGAAACATTTTGCATGAAATATTAAATATGACTAGAAATTTCACAAAAAAAAACACCCAACGAATATTCCCCCACCTCACTCTGTGGAATACCGGCTAACATTTTGTCCGCACTCAGCGGCGAATTTTCCGCATTTCCATCGGCATGCCGATGCCAAGTCACGTCCAACATCGTGCCTTTGAACAATGCACCATCAACGACGGCCTAAAGGATCAATTTGCATTACAATTAAAATTCCACATATAACACAACATTTGTTATCCACGTACTTGGTCAGCATTTTCACGACTTCTGAACGTCAGCAGAACCATAGGATCTTCGCCCTCGCACACCTCCACGTTCAGAATATCCCCATACTGTGTCATGTGCTCAACGAGGGCATCCGTCTCATCAGTCTGAATAAGGGTTAAGATAGGAAGTCATTCATCAGAAACGAAACGAGTCATTCGTCATACTTTCATGCCTTTCACAGAAATCGTGGCTGAACCGCGTTTTGCATCCACATCACCTCCTGAAACACAAAAATTACTAGCTGAAGTTGATTTAACAGTGAAATCAAGCCATACCATCTTCTGCTTTTCTTTTCAAGAGATTCTGCGTTGGAACCACGGCCACTTTCCCTTCCTGGGAAGGAGGAGACGGACTAGTGCTATCACGTCCATCACTGTCTGAGCCTTTTCCCTTAGCTTTTTCATTGGTAATCACTTTCTCCAATTCAGCAATGTTGTCTGTGCAGCTCTTGAGCTTCGCAGAGAGATCATCAACCTAGAAGACAAAGAACGTAGAAAACGAGCGGAAATATCGACTGGAATTCTCTTGAAAGTCAGAAAAAAATCGATGACAACTTCCATAATAAAAACGATCCTCTGAAGAATTGATAACCTATTCTGAGTCAACCGTGTGAAAGCTTTATTTTTATGAAGTACCTCTTTCTTTCCAGTTGTAATCTTATCCATCAGCTGCTTAACCAAGGCCATAAGTTTCTTCTTCTCTGCGTTCTCCAATGTTTCGGCTTCCGATTTCAGCTAAACATCAGCGCATCACTTTCTAAAATCTCCTAACAATGAAATAATACACCTTACCTTTTTCACAACAGTTTTCTGCCGGTCTATCAGTTTCTGCAGTAGATCTGTCTGCCTTTTGTGAACATTGAAGATAGAAACTTGATTAGCCTAAAGAAAATTTTTACAACATCTTACACAACAAAACACCTCCTAGCACATCTGCATACCTTCTCCAGCTTCAGTTTGCGTTTAGCTTCGATGATCTTCTCTCTGCTCTCCCTCAGCTCTTGGTTAACGAACTTGGACGTCTCGATCGTGGCCACCTTAGGAGGTTGAGCAGGTGGTGGGGCGTTCTCAGATGCGGGCTTATCAACATTGACACCGGAATTGAGCACCGAGCGCTGGAGACCCTAAAAAGTAGTGTTTGGGACGGCTTGGAGATCAAGTAATGAAAATCTATGAACTAACGTCCTGTCCGGGGGCAGAGCCAGCAACTGCATCGGGATTATAGAAGAACACTTTGATGAAACGATTGTTCAGAACAGGCTGTGGCGATTTGTAGGCAGCCATAGCCTCCCCACGGGATGCATAGGTGATGAGTGCTGCGTCGGCTTCACCATTGAACCGTACCTGCAATAATACAAACTTTTACCTGATGTAAGATAGATGGATGAAGAGAAGATGGATCAGAGAGTAACCCACTACCTGCATATTGACAATGCTTCCAAATGCAGCAAAATGTTCGTTCAATTTAGCAATGTTGTTGAGCTCAGGCGGGATCTTTTTCACCTGTAACAAGACAAGTACTGACTTTTTACTTCTTTAATTACTTCAAAGGAAAACTTGAGTAGGACGATGTTTCTTCCAATGCTAGAGAATTGAACGTTCAATGACTATGCCCTCTTGGAGAAATTTGAAAGCACCTTCAAAGACTAGAGATTTATAAACACCCCTATCTGGTAAATAACCACTTCCTCATCAGACAATAGAAACCATGAAGAAACTAACCTGTAAAGTTTTTCCATCACCACGATTACTGGACACTTGTGGGAATCTTCCAGTGGCTTGACCTCCTCGTCCTCGACCACGCATACCACCTCTCATCATCGGAGGTCTTGAGACAGCACCAGCGGAAGAGGGATCGACCGGTATGCCTCCAGATGGATCATATCCGACCTAAACCAATAGATACTGTTTTACAAATGTTATAACTACGTCGCTATTAGGCTAAACTCCTCCTGCCCATTCAATTGGCAGCTCTTTTGTTTGTAGATTCCCTTCTTCTTAAACGACCTTTGAAATGTAAAGTTAGCGTTTTGCGGACAGCAGGATCGCACCTCGAGCTCTAACCGCTATCTTTCACCGTAGTGACTATTCGTAGCGATGTTTCATGTTTTTCATCTCTAGTCATCATTACGATTAGCAATGAAGACAGCGCAAAATAGCTACTATTCCAGCGCGCAGCGCCGTCTTACTGCTCTCTGAAATTCATGAATCCCTGGGCACCATCGATGCTTTCATTAAAATCTGCTCCGACTCAACGGATGATATGCGCGACCCCGCAACGTTGCGGCGCGAGTAGCGCAGCGGATATGGTTAGAGCACATTCCATGTGAAAGAGTCGCCCGGGTCCCAACACGCCGCTCAGTTCGCAACGCTATGTAGCCGGGCGCATTATCCACCAATTAGATCGACAAATAAAGTATTTATAAGATGTTATTGTATGCTCATTATTCACATGTCGAACATGTTCAAAATTCTTTAATCCTCTGAACGCGTCCATCTTTAATTCGGAACACCGCTCAGCAGCGAAAAATGGATGCGATTGATTTTAACTAAACTAAGAACACAGCAGAAATTTGAGCAGGTATATCCTTCATGATTAACAGCTTGCTAGCATAGTGAAACTCAAGTTCAGGTCCATCGAGCGTCAACTTGCAGAAGAATTAAAATCCCAACCAATGCCAGGTGTGGAGAAACACTGGCGCTACGCGGGTGGATGGCGAAAAATCGAAGCATAAACAATAAAACACGCTTCGCTCCTTCCTAGTCTGAACACTTGAATGGATGTGGCATGCTAATGTGCAATGATGATGTGGGATGACGGCTAGTGTTGCAATGGGTGCACAACTCTGCAGCCCACCGCATGTCAACGAGGTTCTACAAAGATGTGTAACAACTTTGCAATTTCCCCGAGCATGCACACATTCTCCTCGCTAAAATCACCATAGATGGCCATGTAACTAACTACCAGTCTAACAATACCTAATCCAGGAGTGATTAGCCGCTAGCGGCAATGCAGTGCCACGTGCCGTTCAGAGCAGACAGGAAAGAAAAAACGTTCAACGTCATCCTAACACACGAGAGGAACGGGTGAGAAGCGAGAACGAAAAGGAATGACAGGAACACATCTGTAAGCAGATGCATTATTCAAGGCTGAACAGCAAGGAAAAGGGGGAATACAGACAGAACAGTGGAGGGAGATGGAGGCAGAGGGAATATAGAAACGGAAATAGAAATGAACTGTGGAATTATTATCGGATGGCTAGCGTTAGCTGACGTTTACAGTGACAAAAACAGTAGTTATTGCTGGTTGTAATGTGCAGGTTAAAGTAGGTATAGCACAATGCTGGAAGTAATGTCAAAGGCTTATGTAAGCTCGAAAAAGATGAAGCTCGGTCTCGAGAGCCTCCACGTAAAATTTTGCACGGAGACATTATCCAATTGGGTCAAGATAGCTAATAATGCCCCCACCCCACTGAAGCTGGAACAGTTCGTTGGGGCATTATTCCCTAACTCCATTTACAACATTTATAAATATGGAGAATGTCTTAGGATAGCAGTTGAACAATTCATGGGATCTTATCCATTCGCAATCTACCCAAAGACTAATTTAAAAGAAAAACATGTGATCAGAACACACTCACCGTTGGAACAACAACATTGGCAGTTGTAGGCACAGCGTACGGGCTTGGACGCCATGGACCAGCATTCATTGTCACAGGGATTGGAGGAGGTGGCATGGAAAAATCTGGCCCACTCAAAGAAGGCGCTTCTGGATTGTACCCTGAAGAACAGTAGTGAAGCTTGCAGCAAAATTCAGTAAATTCCGCTCAAGTACCTTCAACCGGTCTCGGTCCAGGAGGAGGTGCCGCAAAAATGGGATCCACACCTGGTGGGGGCGGATTGGGCGGATGATATCCAGGTGGCGGAATGCTGAAATACGATTAACCTCATGTCTTATTTTTGTAAGGTAAAATAAACTTTTCGACTCACCTGAAGTTATGCGATGATGGCTTTTCAGGAATTTTCACCATTTTTTCGAGCGCGGAGTCGTCAACAACGACTGGATCCGGCCCATGATCAAACAGGCACATATCTCCTCGCATGCAGTATCCTTTTTCTTAAAAAAAAACTGCTAGTTTGAGAGTAGGTAAAAAGAAAGGAAACGTTCTCACCTTCGTAATCGCGGCATCGCCTTTTTCTGCGCTCTTCGTTACGCGGTGATCGTCGATCACGACGTTCCGGAGACCTGCTGCGGCCTTCACTCCGAGACCTGAATGATGGAAATGTATAAACCAAAGTTTTTCAAAATATCACAGGAGCTACTGCCGAAAGTTGGTAATGATGGGAGTTTCACAGCTAACCTGCTTCTTCTTCTCTCCGCTCGAAAACGCTCATTCGGAGAACGACGAGCTCCAACCCTTCCACGTCTATCGCGTGGTGAGCGTGAACGAGAACGGCGACGTGGGTCTCGTAGCGGCTCCCTTCCGTCTCTAGCGTTATCCCGGAGGTCCCTCTAAAACCAGTAAAATCACAAATCTAGCAATCTATCCAGGTAAGAAAGGATTTCGACTATTGATGAAATAAATGTACCCTTGTCGTATCCACAGGAGGTGGACTGATTCGCTTCCGTGGTGGTCGTTCACTTCGAGCCGGAGGTGGAACCTCTTCCTTCTTCGGAGCTTTTTCTGGAGGGGGTTTGCGGCGCTCTTCGTTGTGGTCACCATTTCTCGCCGACTCACGTGATGACTGAAGTAATGTTCACTCTTTAGTTCCGAAACACCCAAAAGCAGGTCACCTTACCTTTGTTTCGGTGGCTTCCCTTTCTTTCTTTTTGACCTCTTCACGTTTCGTCACCCTTTCTTTTACTACTTCTTCGGGGATGGGGGATGGTTCTCTTTTTGGCACATATGACCCATCTTGAAGCACGGTAAACATCTTGTCCACGAACTTTTTCGTGTCTAAAACATTTCCACTTGAGGAAAAATTTAAAAAAACTAAAGTCTAGAAATGCTAGTTTGCGGCATTTTTCAGCAACTTAAACAGGGTGGAAATGCGATTGATTTATGAGCAGTAACAAGTAGCCCGCACGCTGCGGCATAATCGGTACTCCTGCTTCTCCCCTCTGTTGAACTCGCACTGTATGATGGTCCATCTTCTAACGGCAGAAAAAAACCACAAAGAGATCCCAGCGAATGTAAAATGAGTCTCAGGATCGCGCTATTTCTAGGAAGTGCACTCGATCGGGATAGCCATGATTTATGTGGAGGATCTTTGACTGAGATCTACGAATCACCGCATTTTCCAAGCGATAGGGCCACTGCACATTCGCATCACGTCCAGTATCCGTTAATGCACAATAAATCAATATTTTCGAACTCCAACAACAGGGCAAAAGAAGGAGGTGGAACCTACAGAATAAGTTATGAAAACAAAGCAAACTATTGTGTTTGGAAATTCGAATTGGCTGCTGACAGCATTGACTATAGCCTAGTAACTTACTGCGTAGTATTCAGCCATAAGAAGGATGACCTACTTTTTATGGGTTAATGTGTGAAATAGAACCAAGCTAGTTCTTTTTTTTCATAACATTTAGCATCAAAACTTGTTTACACATTTATCAATGAAAATGGAATCAATTGAGAATGACGTACTTCCTTGGAGGAAGACCTCCAACTGGTCAGTGCTGAACGCTCGCATCTCCTCATCCGATTTATTTGGTTTTCGTAGAAGAGCCAACACATATTTAGCTAATGCACCTGGTTCGGCGTCGCAGCTGAAAGAGAAAGAATTTATTTCGCAAGACAGCAATATTCCACTTCAATGGGCCCAAAAAAAAACTCGAAAATTTTTGCTGGGATCATACACACGGAGGCTTAGATCCAGCAGAAAATAATGTTCTTGACGATTTTGAGTTCGCTACGGTGGAATATTCCCCACAAAGCATGTAAAAGCGTAAATTTTGAAAAGAAATTAGAAATGCAAACAATGTCAACTCACATAGGTGTTAACTCCGCGATCAGCCAGGTTGTGAACTCTTCAACGTTTTCAATATGCATTTTTCAATATATGGAGTGTAGATAAACAATAATTTGTAACCCAAACCCAGTCAGAATTCGTCACAAATCTCCGACAAGGAAGTTCGGGGATCACCTGGAAGAAACTGATGATTTTACGAGTGCGTAAAACTGAAACAATGAACGCTGCAACGAAAACACCTCAAAAAAACGTAGGCGAGTATGTTCGAGGAGTATGTACTAACAAGCCAGTTGCGTGGGTAGTGATGATGCGAATGGTGCCCACAATGCTGCGGATTGTTTGTGCAAATAGAAACCAAGGAGGTTGTGAAAATCACGTGATAACCAGAATGAAAACCCAATGAATGAGATTAATGTGTATGTTTACGAGGAGAACAAAGAAAATTACGAGAGAATGTGGCGAAAGAATTTGATAGAGCACTGGGACGTCGGTGAGCGACCGATGTTGCGTGGATTCGTCTGCGTCAGGCAGCAGAGAAACCCGACCACTAGCAGGGACGCAGACAAACAGGGGCAGTCGCTGGGAAGCTAGGGTACGATATCGTTCGAAAATGGCGTGATTATTCTCCCAATGTGTCAAACTCACAAAATCCATGATATTATTGCCCATTAACAATAAAATTCTGAAATATTTGAACATTTAAGAAGTCCTGGGAAGGTTTATTCTCTTCTCGAATGGGCTGGTTATGTCTGACGTGCACGAAGGTTCACTCTTCATCTCATTACCATGGTAAAAAGCAGGAAGATTAGGAAATTGATGCTAACCCCAACGGTGGGATTCATTATGGTTTCCGGGAAGGTCTCAGGATGCTTGCTCACCTAGAGTTGAGGATTTGGTAGCAAAAGAGACAAATCGCTAAGACGAAGTGCAGCCATTACTACCGGAGTCCCTATTCGTGAAAGTTGCCGGGTAAAATGTTACCTACCCGCTCTCCCGAATTGGACGAGTATTCCTGCCAAAAATGAGTACACCTCGCCCAAGCAACTTGCCTCAATCAGCAAAAAGAGCGAGCGAGATATCACCTTTTGCTCGGGAAACTCGTCCACTCTAGATGAGCAGGAAACTTAGAACCTTCCCGGGAACTTTCATGGATACCACTGCGGATGACTACCTTCCCGAAAACGTCAATGAATACCGCCTCGGGTTAATTCGTGTTGCCTACGTCACCCTGGTCGTAAATGCACCATCTATCACGAAAATAACGCGTCTATGCCCAAGACGTCATGAATGTGGGCGGATTTCACCAAATGCTGTGACTGCGTAAACCTTTACACAAAGTTACAAAGCAAAATCTCTCAAAAGAAAGTGCCGCTGTCTGTCACCATGGTGTGTTTCACCGAGGAACATAGAAGTGAAGATATTAGAGAAAGAGAGAACGCGAGAACGAGTGCCGTATTCGGAGAGGCGGGCGAGAAATGCAGATCATGAGCACAAATATTCAACTATCGTCATTTTTGAGACGGGCTACGGGACACATGAAACTTTCTGGAAAATAAATGGTCTTCCATATTATCCAGAGTCCTTTATCCAATATATTTACTTACCCATGACAGGAAAATACATCGGTTATATGTATACCCGTCCCATCTGTTTCTATACAATCATCATCCATTACATTTTTTCTATTGTGAAGAACACGATTACACCTCGGGTAAAATCAGTTGTGCAATCCACTCTTTGTGTAGCACATTTCAAAAGCAACGATAGTTGAGTAACTGCGCCTATGATCTGCATCTCTCGTCTGCCTCTCCAAATACGGCACTATTTCTCGCGTTCTCTCTTTCTCTAACATCTTCACAACAATGTTCGCCGGTGAAACACACTATACACCGAATAATAACCATTTTCGACATCGACGAGACAGAGGGTAAGCCCACTCTCAATCCTCTAATTCTAATAGATTGGACCAAGCGACCTTCCACCGAAGCGGAAGAAAGAAAAGAAGAAAAAAAAAAGAATCTCGACTAATGATAAATGTATGCGTAATGTTGCGCAATTCTGCACTGGAGCGCACTATGTCACCGTAGGAGAAAAGGAAATGTGAAGTTTTGTCAGAATCCAAGGCCAGAGGACTAGTGTTAGAAAAGGGTGCGGTTATACCCACTTGTCTTTAGAATAGCACTTCACAGTAAACCATGTCCTGGTGCACGTTGTTAACTAAAATGTAATGTAGCGACACTCGCAATGGCTCATAATCCTGCCATAATCAGTGCGGGTTTCGAAATATTTACTTGTACGCTGGAAATGAGATCGATTTGGTGAAAGTGTGGACCCGAAATGAACTAATCCGTTGCTGTTATGGCGAAATTTTTGTTCTCATTGTTAGGGGGACTGTTAGGGAACTCACTGTTAGGGACAGCAGCCGTCCAAAC
The DNA here is from genome assembly GCA_000816745.1 of Ancylostoma duodenale. NCBI lineage: Eukaryota > Metazoa > Nematoda > Chromadorea > Rhabditida > Ancylostomatidae > Ancylostoma > Ancylostoma duodenale. The sequence goes on along the minus strand of KN730946.1, from coordinate 3,507 downwards.
CTTCATGTTTGAGATTTCGCTGGATTACGGGGTTTTAGGGGATCTAGAACTCATATCCAACGGTGGAATAGCAACATTCGACAAATAGGCAAGATCTGGATGCTGTCTTCTTTTCGTTTGACCACGCTTCTCTCGACATTTGTGAGTCCCGAAACGCAGAAGTCACACGCGCTTGTGCATGTATCCAGGCAAGTGTTAGCAGACGCGTCGTCGCTGCGAGCTCATGCAACGCAGCTATATTCGTGGTTGCTATTCAAGATTTTCAAAGCTAAGTCATGTTTCTTTGGGTTCGTTTGATATTAATGATTCCCTGTGTGTTTCACTACTAGCACTTCAACTCCGGGTGAGAATTTGGACGGGTGCTGTTTTTGGATCCTGATAAAATCGAATGTGGAGAAGAGGCAAGAGAGTAAAATTCTGAAATAGGCCATGGATGCTCACAATCTCCGGAATCGACAACACATGATGATAGGGGAAACACAGGTGAATGTAAAATACGATGATTGTACAACGGCTGCGCAGATCAAAAGCACTTCCAACTGGCCTATATCCGTACATACTATGCCATCCACATCTCTAGTCTTTTTCGGTAGAACTTTTCTACACTTATACAAATTCAAGCTAAGATTTCTCACGTTAAAGGCAGCACTCATGGAAATTCTCACCTCTGAAATGAGTCGCTTACCATGTAGCCGCCCGCCGGACAATCGCAGCAGTAATTTGAACACCTTGAATAGCCAGCTACCTGCGAAGATACTGCCGTGGACACATCTGCCGCCATGGACATTAAGATTTCGTCGCGCCAGCTAACGCCGTTGACAGGGTGTGCGAAGGCGGTTCAGCGGACGCTTTTTTATGAAATTCGCACCGTTTGCAGGGTTTCGTGGCGGGACTCATAACGGAACACTCGTCCGCGCTATGAACGCACATGAAATACCGGCTATCATTTTCTCTGTTTTTTCACGTGTTTTACGCTACTTCATCGTTGTCGATGATTTCATCTTCCCTAAAAACCCTGATATACCGCCGAATCTTCAACCCAAAAATTTCCGTGAGTGCTGCCTTTAATAATAATCTTGCGCCAAAAAAAAAGATGGAAAAACAAGACAACATTAAGGAAACTGGATTGGGGCTAATTCAGAGAAAATACGTTCTCGTCTAACAAATGCAGAACTGTACACACGATAAAAACCCATAAGGGACCAATAATCGGCCGCAAACATTGTTAGGAGAAGGTAAACACTTCCACGGCGTACTACTTCATGGCCTCATACAAGAAATCGTCGAAACTTCGATTTTCTCACGGGGAAAAACAGTTTTACGAGCGAGGTAGAGCAGAAATAACCCTCGTCTTCCAACATTTCGCAATATTTGCTTGGATCGAATTTCGTCGTAATGAAGGCAGCCACAACTAGTGAAACAAGCGAATTAGAGAGAACACACACAAAAAGCAGGAAATGTGTGGAAGCTGTGAAAGTGTAAAGCAAATTTAAGCATAGGACTTGATAGCTGTGTAGCTAATTGACAGGACGACGGGAAACATGACGCAGTAGCAATGATAAGAACAATCCATCATTGTCATGAGTAGGTGGATTCATCAATGTTCGCGGCTAGAATAATGTAACTTTCCTAGGTGTATTTTCACCCCAGTAACTACTTATATGTATACCCACCAACACCAGTCACATCGTTCGTGTAGGAAAAAAAATTGGGTAACATGCCCACTTCTGGATCAGCGAAGAGTGTATAACTTCTCCAGGACTATCCATTGATCCCATCGTAGACGCAGGAATATGGCTGCGAAAGTATTTCGACTCAAGTGAAACAGTCAGTCGTCATAGAGCTCGAATTTCATTACCAGGAAGCAACAGAGCTTCGTTCTGACCTCTTCGCTTTCTCTGATTAGTTTAGTCTTCAAAGCACGAACGCTGTTACAAATACCACCATATCTGGAGCTCATCAAGAAAGAGGAAGGAAAACGTAACAATGCCTTTAAAAATTCTGGCTGAAATCTTGTACATATGGGGAGGTTACTTGCGTCTACAGACACTTACAACCCGCACGCGTTGTGGCGGGCCATTTTGTCGTAGTGCGCTTGGGAAGAATCAGACAAATGTGATTCAAAAGGTGCTCTATCTCAGTATAGTACCTTATAATCATCTTAGGTCGGAGCTGACCTGTACTTTCAGACAAAAAGACCAAGAACAGTAGCTTTCCATACACTACCTTACCGGGATCTCACCCGCGCGGGTGGTAAGTGTCCGATAATCGGTTACTTGAGGTGTTGAACACTAATACTGTGTCAACTTTGTGTCGTAATCACATTTTTGTAGTATTATATTAAGATCACCGAACGGAATTGGAAGAAAATACTACTAAAGAAATGATTTCGTTACGGAAACGGCGTCGGTGTCATGGAAAACGACTTTGACAAATATGATCAGTGCATGAAAAAAACTCCTCTGTGCAAGATTTGAAAGGATTCTGTAAGACAACGTGCCTACCGTACACCTACAGTAACTCTATGAAAGTGGATTTATGGTTTAAAATGGAAAGGATATTCGTGCTCAGCACCTCAAATAACCTCCCTATACGAGGCTTCAGCAGGAAAAACTCTTTGAAAATTATGGTTTCGTGAAAGTTGGATAGTGCCTGGAAACTCGAGACATTTATCCAGAGAAATTCTCAATATCAGCTGAAAGAGAATATTGCAAAGTTAGATCGTTTTGTTTGCCTCAACAACGAAGAAAGTGGAAATGTCCACTTTCTTCAGTCCGTTTCAATACAGTGGGCGGACTGCGTGCGCGGGTTCATAGCGTCGCGGCTAGAGAAGCGCGGCGGGACCCAAGCGAAAAGTGTCTAGCAGGTCCCGGCACGCGCGCCATCCGTCAGTTGCTTGAAGAAAGACCGTAGTTTGTTCAATCTGTTTCATAAGCTATGGAAGGGAAATTCCACACAAGTTAGATGAAAGGAAAGGGTAAAAATATGCGTGCAATAGGGTGGAAATAGTGAGTGAATGCCGTCTTTTTTTTTTCTTAAAACAAACTACACAAGCAAATAAAAGCAATAAAATGTCCTGGTAATGTGCTATCTCTGAATTTCATAAAGAGCTGATGTGAATGGAGGTGATGGAACTAAGAGTTGTACTTACATTCACGCTTATTTCGCAATGTTTCCGGAGCACAATCCGTTTAACAACCGCTGGAACACACAATATATTGCGGGGTAATACCAGAAATTGAGGAAGATTGAATAAAATTTTATGCTACTGTTCAGTTGCGTCATTAGAATAGGACTAGGACACGAAAGCCTCGAGAAAACAAGAAATAACCGTTGCCTCAAGGACGATGTAATTAATGGAATGAAAAACCGTACAATAAGTTGTTCGACGAGGGAAAAGCAAAACCAAACATACAAAGGAACAGCCCTGTCGTAATGTGATGCCCTTCATAACCGCAAAAATCCGTCAATAATCAATACAGCTATAAAAAGCAAGGAAATAAGGGG
>KN730945.1:2041-13504 GCA_000816745.1 Ancylostoma duodenale | reverse complement strand
TGAACGCACACTAACAGATATGAAGTTATGGAGATCTATCTTGCAAATAGACTAGATTGAGTAGGGCAGTACGTGGTAAGATAGAAAACCTTTCTTCCAAAAAGCAATGGGCAAAAATTAACTCGCACTAGCAAAAGTCAGCTCATGAACACTGTAATGTTTTCCAGTACCAAGATCAGTTTTGTATTTATGTGCTCTTAATTAATACGGGGTATGAAGCGTTATGCCTGGAAAGGGAGATGCGGCCTGATTCTGCGACTGGGAACTCCTCCTGAATGACCTATCGCAGAATCTACTCGCACAGAGCTCTGACCAAGGATAAGGCTACACCCTCCAGTTGACTCTTATAGGATGGCTGTGCAACGACTTAGAGGGCTACGTCGCTCGGTGTCCGATTTCGCTTTTTCAGAAGTTTGGAATTCATATCTAACAGCGGAACAGCGCGAAATATGAAATCGGCCTGTTGTTTTCCGTGCGTGTGAATGCGTGCCAATGTGAAGTTTACAGGCCCTGCAACGTGCACTTGCGGGGAGGATAAAGATGCTGAGCCTACGCAGGGTGGGGGCTTAATTCTTCTCTGCCGGTGCAAATAAAGGCCGCCCGGTGCATGATGGAAATTGGAGTATCCTCGCAGGCCTTATAGTTCCTTTGGGCACTATTTCACACTTCGGGCCCCAAAAACTTCCGAAAAAAAAACTCATCGAAATCTGCATAGTAAGGTCATCGAAGGTGCTGAACATGAACATCGTATCACCGCTGCACCGTGAATCCACTCAAATTTTGCATAGAATGATTTTCTCAGGTGCTGAACACGGATATTTATCTTTCTTGAGTCCTAGCCTCTTCTTTGTGGCGCTACGGCATGAATACTGTAGGAAATCGGGAGAAACTGGCGATCGCGGTAGAAAATTAGAAATGACAGTTGTTGGAGGTTGACTACTCTCAGCTGTAGGCTAAGACTGGTATCGATCTTTATTACGGCTAATGTTTCAGCGTTCTCGCCTTCGTCAGAGCCAGTAGCAGCCAGAGCCAGTCGAGCCATTTGCAAACTACTGTCCCAAACACCTCATCTTGCTACAGAAATAGTGCTAACCTATTTGAGTATTTTGTGTTGTTTCTGAGTCTACTGCTCTTTTGAATTGTTTCTGTAGGAAGACGAGGTGTTTGAGAGGATAGTTTGCAAACGGGTCGACTTTGCAGGCTTTGACGAAGGCGAGAACGCCAAAGCGTAAACCGTATGAATGATCGATACCAGTCTTGGCCTACAGCTGAACGTAGTCAACCTCAATCATGTTACAACTACCATGATGCCGAAATTTCAAGAAAGCCGGACTTGGACTTTGCTCAGGAAAATGACAGTTCCATGCAAAGTGGTTTTGGTGATCATGATTAGCTTTCGGAGTTCCTTGGGACCCCGGATTTGGAACAATGCCGTTCTTTGTGTTCGTCAAACGTTAGTAATGATCAGGCACTAAATTTCACCATGGTCACTTTGAGTCCAAAACGGAAAGTGAGAACCACCTCTTGAGTATCTGTACAAAATACGACAAGTATAAACCTTACCTTTGTGCACGCATCAGCTTGACGCATGTCGATGACGGGATTGTGATACAAATTCTTTAAAAGAACAGTCTGCGAGAACGTCGGGATAATATGCGTGCGAGAACATTTATCTCCATGTCGACATGCTCCAATCTTGAAGAAGAACGAGCAGTTCACCTGAAATCAATGCGCGCTCATAGTAAGGACGAATTCAAGGAAGAAGTGCTGAAAACAGCTAAACCACTCCATACTCAATTACTAATGAGACACATCACTGCTTAAAAATCATTAACAAAATTGCAAAAAGGAAACCATAGCGAAGGAAGGCTCTCTCAATGAGAATACAGTTTTCTCCTACTTCTACTCGCTTTCCAAGCTGGTGTTCACTGATAGTAAAACAGGACAAAGTAGCAGCGTCTTCCATGGATATCTATAAAAGAAGCTCTAAACGTGCAAAAAGTATTACCTTATCTTTCTCTGTACCATAAATGGAGGCCAGGTACTCCGCACCAGACATCCTGTCCATGTTGGCCATCTGAATCATAGTAATCAAATAGAAGTCCAACGACATCAAAAGTTACGCATTTGTAACTCCAGAGCAATCAAATTCCAGGTCTCCAAATCACTAACACTATACAAAACTGACGTTAACGAAGAAAGGATAAGAACGAGACCAGACATGAATGCTGAAACTTTACGTGGATGCACATTGCAAACGTCCTCGTAAAAACTAACGAAACAAAATACTTGTGTGTGAATATTCGAGGACTCGTTTTTATAGGACCCGAATACCGGATCGGCGCAATGGAGCTTAATTTCGCATTGGAGCAAGTTGTTACCACCGCCGATGAAGCTGTATTGGGAGTCATTTATGGCGGGAAGTACCTCAACACGGATTGATAACAGCTTCGCGACAATGTGGTCAACCGGTTGACATGCATGGTACGACGCGTGGGACCGCGTGCTCAGCTGGGTGAGCACGCTCTTTTCAGAGTTATATTCCTGTGAAGCAGTCATAATTAGCAAACTTCTATATAGTGTTATACTAACAAATATTAGAGCTTTCTTCACACGCACTGGGCAGAGCAGATCTTCCGTCAAACTTTTTTTTTGATATTTGGTTGAAACATACACCAGAAAGAACGATACATATGAAAAAGAAGGGAGAAGGCTTTATTCTTGCGGTAACGAATAACAAATATACTGGAGCCAGTATTGAGTATATTATACTTGAGTGTGTATCTATAGTAGCTGAGTACACAGGTGTACATACATGAGTTATAAAATGCCTGAGGTAAACGTTCGAAGTGAGTATACGAATTGGGGTCATAACAGTAGAACCAAAGAAAACAAGTCACAGTATGCACTATGGCGCCTACATAAGTGAAACGATAAAGAAATAATGCCACCACCATTAAATGGATAACTGTCGAGTATGAAAAAGAAAAGAGAAATGCTGTTTAATGACGAACACTGCCGTATATGTATACCGTAGCAAATAAGGCCGGATAAGAACTGAGATTGAATTTATTGACCTTGTATGATATAGTGAAGCACATAGTATCTCTGTGTGACATGTAGAATACGATTTATACTGCGGCATGAAAAAAGTTGCGATAGCAGTATCATATCAGGGATGTATAGGAATATGACAGCGGCTAATATACGACATAGATTTCGTCGGTCCTCTGGATAATTGAAGAGAATAGAACTCCTCTAGAGGAGTCATACCTTTCCATACATCTGTAGGGGCGTTACTATTCCAGAGAACAGTGTCGCTATGAATCCCATCTTTGCTGTTGTGCATGTGTTCGCTGATCCTAAAATACTTGCATGAACTACGATGCCGTCAACTTCTGAAATTGATATGTACCATAAAATTGGCGTAGGCTCAATATAATGCAGCATTGCCGACGCAGACTTCCATCTGCCTTCTCTCTTTATGTCCTCTTGGCTCACTCCCCGTCTAATGGCCACCGTAGTTGCTCCCCCTCGGAAGGAGTGTGAGGTTAAGCCCTTCCGACAAAGTCGGCACTTATCAGAACTGTATTAAGTCTCTTCCTCAATGCATCCGTGGTAGGCTTGCTTCCTGCTGTAGTTCCAAAAACAAATTGATCTCTAGGTTGGGTGGCCAGGATTTGCATAAATCTATACCACAGTATCTTGTCTCTTCCTTGGACTTTGAACGCTATAGTTGCGCCGGCAGCGCACTGGTCAGTCTTGGATCTCGGTATGTGCAACCACCATGCTTCGCTTCCTTTGTCTTCTAAGTGCCTTTTCCTGATGCCTGCTGTCTCGCCAATTCGTAGAAATGCGAGAATTGATAGCAGAACGATGCATGCATCCGTTATGGCTCCTTCAGAATCTTCATTTAGCGCCCAATTCACGACTGCGTTTGCGTCGTCTTGTATAGCTTTTGTCCTGTGTACTATGGGGGCTATATCCCGTTTTGACGAATCGATAAAAAGTTTTTGAGCCTCCGCATCACCGTCTGTAAGACGTCCATAGTAGAAATTAAGTGCCGTCGTCGTCAAAGGAATGGACTTATTCTGACCAGCGTGCATAAGTTGTGCGATAAAAAGGCTTCTATATTTGCCCAAGTTAGAATTCACATTGGCAAATGAGCTGCCAAATTCCGCAAGTCTTCTTCTCATGGTGGCGTAGGCGCTTACAGTTCCAGTGGCTAGAGCATTGCTTGCTAATCGGCCAACTATCTGAGCTAGATCTTCTCGTCCCTCCCGTCTTGCTGACGAAATTTTGTCCGCCCATTTCGACCACTTGGCACCTAAATTGACAACATCCAGTCTCTCAAGCTGGGCGGGTGGGCACTCAGTACGCAGGAAAAGTCGGAATGGCTTATTTCACAACTCACGCACCCACATAGACGTGTGACCTAATTTCGTAATCCCAATGCTCGTTAGCATACACAAAACAACGATTATGCGGTAGAGAAAAAATTCCTACCACGTGGGACCACGTGCTCAAGCGGTTGATCACGGGCCGCATTTGTGCAAAAGCGCGTGTGTCCCATGTGGCACACCATATCAAGAGCGTAAGGTTGCGAATGTGTTAATGATCTCTATGAGCGACATCAAGACAAGACCAATAATCTCCAAGTGGAGGGCCAGATGATAGAATAACCTGACTATTGCTAAAATTACTATCAGCGTTGCTGGAATACGTTGGTTCACTTAGTGAACGTGGAGGTTTATTGCAGCTGTGGAACGCATCATGTATAGTCCTAACGCGCCATGGGTGGAAAGTTTTCGAGCGTGCCCATCATGCGGCGCGTGCGCGGCGCGGCCTTGTTGTGGCAGCAATACCCCGTCCTCGCTCAGCTGTTTGAGGGGGCCGTTAGCCAGGATCAGGCCCAGGTAGGTGTTTTTGTTCGATTTCCTTCATTATTTTGGATGTTTTCGTAGTGATGAGGCCTGTGGCTGACCGACATTGATCTCATTTTTTGCACTTTTTGTCCGCTTTCTTAGAAAGGGGGTCCCCTTAGAAAGCCGGGGCCAAAACTAATGAAAAAACACATAAAAAAGTCAAAAAAGACAAAATGGGGCATGCGCGGACAGAACCTGCAAAAAGTGAGGCTTACGGGGCCGTCCGATCAATATCGGTCAGCCACAGGCCTCATCACTACAAAAAAGATTAAGAATAATAAAGAAAATCGAATAAAACTTTTACCTGGACCTAGTCCTGGCGAACGGCGTCCTCAATAACAGCGGGCCTGCTGGCATTGGAGCACGCAGCGCTGTCTGTCAAGCAGATGATCAATCATCAATCTGGTGGTAAGTTTTATCGCTTACTAGACGGCATACCCGGCTTCGCTCGGGAGATTTGCTACCCCCGGCTTTTCACACTGATGCGGATGGCTAGTAGTTCTAATACATTTATTCGAAGTGCTCATCATTTCGGTGACCATCCCATTGAATAATCCCGGTAACCTCGTTGAAGCTAATTGATCGTTAATTTGTGCAGAATGGTCGCCACATTCGTGTTAAGCGTATTAGAAAACCCTGGCAGACATGTTTTCGCACGTCCCTGAGCGAAAGCAGAAGAAATCGATAGGACCAACAGATCAATAAATCGATTCTTTGATGCAAAATAGTTGTCATGTTCGTGTTCAGCGTATTGAGGAACCCCACTGGACTTGTTCTCAACATCCCTCCGGCCAAAATGAAAAATCAATAAAATCAACAAATCGATAACTTGGCGTAAAATGATTGTCATATTCGTGTTTAGCGTATCGAAAACCCTAGTAGGCATGTTCTCGCAAGTCCCCGGGCAAAAATAGCGAAAAATCAATAAAATCGATATAATCGATAAGCTTATCGATAATCCTAAGCGAAAAGTAGCTTATGACCTCCGTCGGCCCATGACAGACCTGCGTGCAAAATTTGGTCCGGATCGGTTTATCCTCCGCGATTTCCATTCATTACATACATACATACATACATCCATACATACACATACTTACAAACTTTCACTTTCATATATACAGATTTCCTCTCATATTCTTCTTTCTTAGTTCTTAGAACAAGGAAAGGGAGAAACAGATGAAAACTCACCAAAGAAGCCGGGTTGATGGAGGGTCGACTGTTTGACCGATCGCACTGCGTGCTGTAATGCCAGGAAAGCCACTGTTGCGGAAAATACACTGTCAAAGCGAATCCACTATATGTAAGCCTCGATGTTGTCTCACTGTAAATGAACGTTGACAGCTACTGTACCACCAGATTGATCTGCTCGAAGAACATCAGGCAACTGTGAACGTCATCGGACTAGCAAGAAGCGAACTCGTCTACGTTCATCGAAGAGGACTGGCCATGGGTTTGCGCCTTGCTCCATTGTTAGCGATAGTATACTTCGATCGAATAGAGAGCATGTCGCTCACAACTGTAATCAACCTCTACAAAAGATACATCGACGACATTTTTACAGTCGCTGCAAGTCGTGTTACCCTCGAAAAAGTTTGGAATAATTTAGATTCGCATAATCCAAACATCTAGTTCACCACAAAAGATCCTGATCCTAGTCCCCTTCTTACCTTCTTGAACACGAAAGTGCGAGTTTGGGACGAGTCAAAGAGGTTCGACCGGTACAAAAATCGTAATCAATGAATGTCATAGTCCATTCAAGATTGCCTACATACCCAATCCACATGAAGGCGAATTTCGTTCGTAACATAATACGAACGAAGAACAAGATTTGCGGTGCGGCACATTCCTCACAGGATACGTAATCGAAATGATCTTCGAGGAGAACGGTTACAGCAAGAATGTCCCCAGAACATGGTATCCATTTTTAAAGGCAGCACTCACTGAAATTCTCACTTCTGAAATGAGTCGCTTACCATGTAGCCGGCCGCTGGACAATCGCAACAGTAAGTTGAACACCTTGAATGGCCACCTACCTGTAAAGATACTGCGGTGGACACATCTGCCGATATGGACAAAAATGGCTTCGTCGCGCCAACTAACGCCGTTGACAGGGTGTGCGCATGCGGTTCAGCGGACGCTTTTTTATGAAATTCACACCATTTGCAGAGTTTCGTGGCGGGACCCATCACGGAACACTCGTCCGTGCTGTGGACACACATGAAATACCACGATCATTTTCTGTGTTTTTCGCGTGTTTTACGCTACTTCATCGTTGTCGATGAGTTCATCGTCCCTAAAAACCCCGATAAGTCGCGAAATCTTCAACCCAAAAATTTCCGTGAGTGCTGCCCTTAAGGGAGACCAGTGGTGCAGTGCCGGGCGCGGGAGTTTCCATAGTCTGTTTCGCCTGCGACGATAGTTGAGTATTCGTGCACAGTGTCTGTTTTTCTCTGCACCCTCTCCAATCTGTGCACACTTTCCCGCGCTCTTCCTTGCGGTGTTTCCCCAACTATCTTCTTCAGTGGAACAGACTATAGCCAGGGGGAAGGGTGGGGAAAAAGTGGCAACTCCGCCACTCCGTGGACCCAGATGGAACAATAAAAATAAAATTGTTAAGAAATATTAGTCTTAATACTAAATAGTTGATCATCAACTAATAAACAATAAAAATAAGCCTACACAATATTTTTAATCATTTCAAAAAGAAATTTCAGAAATTCGTTGACTCATTCTCGAGGTCAACCCTGCCGATTCGTCTCATACTCAATCCCCCGCCGAATCTCAAGGAATTTTTGACGTTGTGACGACACTATGAGAAACTAAACGTGCAACAGCAGATTGCAGATATGACATGTGCACAACAATCTGTAAGCTTCGGGAGACTGTATATTTGATCACCCGCCAAGGTTGTAGAGCAGAAGTACTTTGGCAAGACCCTGCGGTCGCCCCAAAAACGCCTAGATGAGCCCAATAGGGTCCTTCACAATTATCCTTCAAGAAGTGTCTCCCTACTCTCCACGCACAAAGCGCGTTTGTCTCCCGTTGTTCAGGACGCATTCTTGCTTTCTTGTGTTTTTGATTTTCCGGGTAAATTCCTGTCTCCCACACCATGGTACAGCTATCATCTCACTCACTTCTCCCTGCATCGATACTGAGCGGCGGCTCCGTCTGCCTCTGTCTGTATTTTGCTAGTTTCATCTATTCTCGCCTGGCCGTTCCCATAGTGGTGAAGCAAACTGCTAATACCGAGAAGAATGGTAACGCTTACTCACTCCAGGAGATGCCCTTATGAGCTAGTAAGTTGATTGAACGTTTCGGTTCGTACTCGGTTATCATGCAGCGATCCTTTTCCGAATCCTTCGATCGAATCCTCAGTCAGATCAGTGATCTGCAGCGCCTTCAAAACTCCATCAACGCTCGCTTATCCGATATCGAAACTAAGCTCTTGTCAGGTTTTTCTTCGCCAACCACGCAGCAGAACCTAATTTACTCTACGCTGGTAAAAGTTCGCGCTGATGAGCAAACCACTGATGAGAAACTTAGACGTATTATTGGGTTGTTCGGAAAGTAATTGGGATTTTTAAGCGTTGCAAAAAAAATTTATTTTCTCATAATGGAAGAACATTAACCAATGATATATTTTCCATATTGTTCAACTACCTTTTGCAATGTTTCCGGTAATTTCATAATTCCTCTCTCGCAGAATTTCTAGCCTTTTTCAAAAAAAGTCGAAAAACCAGGCTACATGGGATTTGATGTCCTCATCTTCGGTAAAGGTTTCCCACTTACGTAGTTCTGCAACGATTGAAAAAAAAGTGGTAATGAGATGGGACAAGATCAGGGCTATATGGTGAATGCAACATCCCAGCTCCAGCTGTATTTGCTGAGGCGCCACAGATGTATGCGGTCTAGCATTGCTTTGGTGGAAGACCACTCCTTTGCGACTCGCTAATTCTGGTCGGTTTTCTGAAATTGATTCATCCAATTTCATCAGTTGTCGATAATAGAGGTCCTAAATGACATTGTGGTTCCTTGCAGGCACCTCATAATGTATCACACCTTCGTAGCCCCAAAGGAGTAGTGTTCCACCAAGACTATGCTAGACCGCATACATTTTTAGTGACTCGGCAAAAATTATTGGAGCGTGTTTGGGAATTGTCGTAGCATCCACCGTATAGCGCTGGTCTTGCACCATCTGAGTACCACTTATTTCGCTTGTTGCAGAACCACATGAATGGGAAAACCTCTACCGAAGATGAGGATATCAAATCTAATGTAGCCCAGTTTTTTGCTGAGAAAGGCCAGAGGTTCTATAAGAGAGGAATTGTGAAATTACCAGAAAGATGGCAGAAGGCAATCGAACAAAATAGAAAAGATATCATTGCTTAATGTTCTTTCATTACGAAAATATAAAAGTTTTTCTGCAACGCTCAAAAATCCCAATTACTTTCCGAACAACCTAATACATGCTCAGACAATTTCGGGGGCAAATCCCGTTCCAACCGCCGGCAACTCCCCGACGAAACGTTTGAACGAGGACCAATAGCGGGCAGACAGCGGGCGAAACCACGCATGTTGCGGGCCAAACGCGCTGTCGGGCGAATCGCGGGCTGAACGCAGAGTGATTCGGGCTGATGTACGACCGTCGGGGTTCGGCTCGCTATGTGAAAAATGACGGGCATAGGCCCGCTTTTTGTGGCCACTGACCGCCGTCAAATATCTCCAAAAAGCGGCCTGAACCACTACATATTTCGGCTCAACAAGGAACTGGGGCGGTCGGAATGATTGGTTGGTGATGATACTGACGTGATAAAGGGTGAAGGCAACACCGGGATGGAAGTGATCAGCAGCATGGATGGCCTAGTGGATAGAGCAGCGGACTCTGAGTCTTTCATAAACAGTGGTCAGTTTGGTTCGAATTCTCTCAGTAGCAGATGAAAGCTAGCACTACAAAAAGATGGATGGACCTTGCAAACTGCCATCTTTTCGTATTTCTAATGAAAAATTGCATATTTGTGTTGGATTTACACTCCGTTGGATGACTTTGGATCCACAATGGTTTCGAACCCCAGGCTCTTCGTGCGAGACTTTGCGCAAGTAGTGAGCAAGCTGCGAGAGGTTGTCAAGCTGCGGCATCCAATTGATAGGTAATTGTGGAGAATACTGCCTTGTGCGCAGAATTAGGAGCAGTAGCGTCTGATGGTTTGCGGCCTGATGGCGGCCTGAACGCGGACAGTTCTCGGGCGAAAACACCCAAACGCTCGTTCCGACCCTCGCCCCCCGCTCGTTCGGAACGGTATTTGCCCCCGAAATTGTCTGAGTGGGTAGGTGTTGACGAGCAGGAGGACGAACAGTCGACACGTCGTTCCGACTACGAAATCTTGAAGAAAGTTGTGTACTGTTCCGGGGACGAACGTCTCATCGAAGAATTCGACAATGGCCATATAACGTCCTACCGCCATCCAGTCAATAAACCACGTGGGCCAGGAAGTCAAGGGCGAATAGTTAAGGTTGTTTTGCCTAGTCAAGAATTAAGGGACACTCTTCTAGAGCATATGCGTGTCGAACGGCAGAGCCTAACCCAGCGATTGCTCATTCTTTCGCTCGCCGCGACTACACCGCTGAGGAACTCCAGCTCGATCGTGCTCTGCGTAAACAAACGGGTGAGCTTAATGCTCGCGAAAGTAAGTTAGTCTATGTTGTAAGAGATTTTGCCACAGTTAAACTCCGTAATCCACGCGACCTCCAGCGCCAATCCTTCGCAAGCATCCCACCTAGCCCTAGCACCAAGAATAACAGCGTTAGAGTGACCAGGTCGCGCACGCAACTGCCTTCTTTTTCTACAATAGCGCTCTCTTCTCAGAATACCACAGGAAACAGATTCCAGTTAACTCTCTTCCCGCGTCTTCTGGTAGCCTAGGATACAGTTGTCACAAATAGGTCAAACTGCGCTTTTTCGAACAGTTCTAACGATAACCAATACTGTTTTTCTATCAATTCTAATCCATCCAAGAACTGCCTTTTATTCAATGCCCGGTCTATCTGTAACAAATTACCTGAACTAAACCACCTTCTCTCATGTAACCCTACAATGCTATTTATCACAGAAACATGATGCAAACCCGACATCATCCCTGATGCCGCCCTAAATCAAGGTCTTCATTATGAAGTGCATCGATGTGACAGGATCGGAGATACTTGTGGTAGCGGTGTTCTTGCACTGGTTCGCTCAGACATTCCCCATCATGTTTTTCACTCTTCAAATCTCTCTCCCTACTGTCAGGTACTAGGCATCTGTATAGAGGGAAACACCACTCGTGTCATTTTGATCTGCCGCAGTCCATCTTGCGACCCGATTTCGTTTCGAAATGTTCTTGCAGTCATCATAGAAACCCTCGACAACACAGATAATTGCATAATATTCGGAGATTTCAACTTTCCCAAAATAAGCTGGCTTCACCGCAGTAAGGGGCACTGTGTTCTTTCTCGCGAGTTCCTTCAGTTGTGTCAGGAATTCCCACTTCCCACAAACTTACTT
>KN730941.1:0-13171 GCA_000816745.1 Ancylostoma duodenale | reverse complement strand
CAGGAACGTAGTCATTTTCTCCCTAAGTCTCGTTCCTGTGGCATACTGGATCATCCGGGAAAATATTGCATTTATGTGGCAGCTTTTACACTTGCACACAAAGTGATTCCAGGTATATGTGATACATGTGCAAGTTATATTATCCTGCAGAAAAACGTTTTATCTCCCCGCGCAGTTCATTTTATGTTCGTGATGTCTAATGGAAATGATGCACTCAATTCTTCAAAAGAAAGCGCAATCAAAATTTCGCATCCTGAAAAAGTATGAACGTGATAACGCTTATGTTGCATGATTTACGATCCAGGTCATTCCTGCACCCTTCTTAATTTACGATCTAAGAAAAAATCGTCCAATTTCTGTAAAACATCGTAAATCGCGACGTTAAAGGCAGCCGGATCCGAAGCTTGTGATTAATGTGCAAATGTGCGTTGTTTAACGTGTTTGAAGTCCGTTGCAACATCGAAATACCTCATCGTCTTTAGTCAACGTCCTGTTGTGTTTTGCTTACAATTAGATGAGCGCAATTTTGCAGTAAACAACTTTATGTAGTGAAAATCCTGACACGATATGAATTGAGATATCTCAGACTGTATTGTTAGAACTCTAGCCTATTTCTAACGCGACGGTAGTTGAGAATTTGTGCACACTGGCTGTCTTTCTTGCCGCCCTCTCCAATTGCTGCACACTTTCTCACGTTCTCTTCCTCTCATTCGTCTCTGCAACTATCTTCCATAGTGAAACAAGCCATAATTCCTTGATTTCTTACGTCTTGACGTCTTACAACAGCTTCGGAGACTTAGGATTGACGAAAACTAAACTTGCTCCTATCGTGCTGTAGTCCGAATAACCGCCAAATATTATGGATGACCCAGTAAATGAGTTGTAACAAAGTTAAGGATCAAATCTATGTCAGGAAATAGAGAAATAACAGTATATGCGGTATGAAAGGACGCAAAAGCATGGGGATTAAGATGTTTCTCAAAAAATGCAGCGCATTCTAATGTACACCAAAAGGTACCGTTCAACCTCAGAATCACTTTTGACGTTTTCCCATGTGAAGATTTCCCAGTAGTTGCTGATCACAGCGGTATATGTGATCCACGAAAAACTACCGGAAAAACCAGTTCTCAAGCCCCAATCATTGTGGAGCCTGTGGGCGGAGCCAATGCGAAATTACGGGGGTTTCACCTTTTTTATTCCTTTGCTCGTCACGTATGGAATACACTTTCTAAATTGATAGGGAGCAGATGAGAAACTCTCACGAGATTCATGAATTTCCCCAGGAGGTGCTCTCCAGGGAGTAAATTATTCAGGCAGTGCCTTGGCCTCGCCCTGCAGCTTCGCCCTTATGTTCCTCAAGAATTGGGGCTCGAAAACGGGTTTTCTCTGCAGTTTTGTAGGGAATCACATACACCATTGTGAACAGCAGCTCCTGGAGATTCTTTTCACATAAAAATCTCGAAAACGTTCCTGAGGTGGAGCGATGCCTTTGAGATGAGAAAAAAAAAACGAATAATTCAATTGATTCAATTAGAATAATTCAATTGATTCAACTATTTACTTATGATTCAATTTGAAAAAAAAAATCGGTATTTCGAGGAAGAAGAAGCCATATAACACATTTCTTACCTTTACTGCAGAACTCTATTTTTTGCATGTTCGAACAGTCAGAATTTCTTAATTTATTCTGTTTATTTATAGCATGCACGCTAAGGTGCGCATAAACAGTTAACAAATCAACTAAACATTCAGAAAAATCAGGATGTTCCTGGGAAAAAAAGACATTCAGTACAGGGAAAGAAAAATCCGTGGAAAGTGACCAAGACGACGTCAGGTACGAATTCCTCAGCAAGCGAAAGGAAAAGTATTCCGATAGCATTACGATCCGTTACTTAATGAGTTTTGAGCCGGTTACTCTTGGGACGATTAATCGGGGAGCAAAAAGGCGTATGGCACCGGGATAGCGCTACTCTCCACGAGTTCTAAGGCTTGCATAAGGAATCCGACGCTGGATTTTCGGACGTTAGGTATCCCTTACGCGTAAATATCAACCTCTTAAACCACATGGGACAATGCCTGGACCATATTGTAGTGAAAATGTATAAAAGCAGCGTAGGCATCAAGTAGTAGTGAGTTTTGTCGGTTAGGAAGCATTGAATCGTGAAACTGGGAATACATACCAGACTAAGCATACGATAGGAACTTTAAATCGATTTTTTTTCAACAATTTTGAGCTTCTCGAAATCGAATAATAATAGTAATTCGTTAATGTCTAGTACTATAGTCCGTTCTTACTGTAGTAATGTACAGCTCAGATGATTACAGTGCGCAAAGCAGTGCTCAAAATGAGGATAGAAATCGATGTGCGGTGGTGGTATGGCGGCCCCAGGACCCGAACGCGCATCTGGCGGACGCAGAAGCTCACTGCTCACCACCGCAGCCTCCTCGCTCGGAGAACGACCAGCGTCCTGCAGCAGATGTGGGTGTTTTTGAGAGCGAGGGCTGTTGGACATGCAGGAAGTGCAAGAAGACACATTTGTCGGATGATGTACGTTGTTTTCATGTGTAGTGCAGATTCCTGAGGGACTGACTCATGTCCAAGGAGCAGCCGTATTCCGAGTTTCACTGTCCCACCCACACTTGGCCCTGCATCAGTTGTCTTTCTCGACTTTTGCCATAAATAAATGAATAGCTTCCGATGTCCCGAACATAGGGGTTATTTAGCACTTCAGCTCTTAATGCACTCTTGATGTGCAACACAACAGGGCGGGAGAATTGAATGGTGTTCAACTAGGCTGATTTTTTAATTTGTCCTAAAATTGGACTCCTAAAGGATGCCAAGGAAGCGAATGTGAACATTGGCTTGGTCGAGGGTGTACTTATGAACGTGTGCCAGATTTTCGCTTCTCGGCGGGTCGTAATAGGGGGCGGGTCTGGTTGGATATCCTGAATCTAGGCGGTGCTGTGGATTTCAGCTTTATCACGAGCAATTTTTTGGAAAGATCCCGCCAGATCACTACTATGTGGGCAAGTAAATGTTTCCATCGTTCACCTCACAAGTCTGAAGAAATGGGCCATGTTCATGATGTTCATGTCAACAATTATTGTAAAGAAATTAAGCGCACCACTCTGGCGCAATGGACAGTCTGCCACGTAAATTTGTCCGAAAAGGCCAAACATGTCCCAGGACCAAATCACGTTGGAATATGGCTGACTACTGGTGGTACGAAGGTGTATGTTATATTGTTGGAACAAATCGGCAGAGAAAATTCTGAAAGGAGAGCTTACCAGGGAAGTGCACGAACTTAAGCTGCGCTTTCGGAACGAGACATTTGTGGTTGGAAGACTTGTCCCAAATGATGTGACATATTATGGTTGAAATTTGCTAAATGGTTAATGCAAGCCCAAAATTCCATTTCCTGCCATACTAACATGCAACCCCCTTATCCGTAACTTGGAGCTGGATGGCCGAACGGATAGTGATGCAGACCCATAGGATGACGCACGGGGGTTTGCATCCCGTCCCCGAATTTTGTTTTGCAAACTTTAATTACCCACCATTAACAAGGTGAGAAGCTGTTCAGAAGATCTCCGCCATCTTGTGCTCTTGGAGATTTGTGTTGGTGATATCACCCTGACCGAATTCGGCCAGCAAAAGCTCCATCACGCATGAGCAATCGAACATTTAAGGCGGTTAAAGAATGAGAAATTGACCGAATAGATTATATGGCATATCAGAATATTTGGTCTTTGCAGCGACATTGCATTAACACCAAGTATAGAGCAGTTGTCCATTATTTTCAAAGCAGCACTCTTAGTCGTTGTTCATTTATCTCCCAAACGGTCCCGCACCCTGTCAAAGATTAGCAATTAATGTTTGCAAAACATCGTCCACAGAGGGAATGCAAACCCCCGCCGTCATCCTATGGACCTACATCACTACCCACTCGGCTATCCAGCTCCCCAATTGCGAGTGAGGGAGGTACATGTCAGCCATTTAGCAAATTTCAAGTATAGTCTGTAACATCGTTTGGGACAAGCGTTCCAACCATATATGTCTCGTTTCGACAGCGCAGCTTAAGCTCGTGCACTTCCCTTGTTAGGAGAATATCCGAATGAAGGGCTTAATCAGATTGTACCGGTAATAGCAACAAAATCAACAGGAAGTGTAGGTTAAGCTGAACGCTTTGCTTTTTGACAAACTAGTCTCTCCCCCGGTGTGTGAGGCTCGAATGAAGGTTAAGTGGGACATGTTTTCCCGCAGGAAACGAATACCAATTGACTCCGTTCGTGAGAGAGTTCTAAGACATATTGGAAATGCGAAACGACAAGCGATGTGAGAGTAAGTAGGAGATTTCCTACCTTATTTCTTGATCAATGTATTGTTCGTAATACCTTTTTCCTTGGACGAGATCCCAAGCTTCAAATCTTCTAATCTTAGGTTTTTTTTTTCAGACATTTGCTCCTGGAAAAGTCTCTCGTGATTTGATGAGTATTACCAGTACTAGAAAAATAATTCTCTGAACGATATACAAGGGAGAAGGAGATGAAGCTTGAGAGAAGGGTGATTATCCATTTCTTTAGACTTGTCCGATTTCGGGATTTGGGCTTGGCCGGAAGAATAGTCCGCTTCACTTCTCTGTTTGTTCTCTGTTTACTGCGTGAAACAATGCAAATTTACTTATTTACTCATATTACTATTACTCGACTTATTTATTTACTTGTTACAGCTAGGCAAAGAAGCACTAAAGATAACATCAAACTCATAAGATGGAATCGGTAATCGGACGACTAAAAATATTAACCAGAAAGTATCGAAAAGGATAGGAAAAAATGTAGTTATGTCACGTCAAGAGGTGCTGCTGCCTGATTTTACAGTTAAATTAAGTCTGAAAAAATCTCGACCACACTAGCTATACTGGTTACGATAGATAGACGTGACACCTTATTCCAATCACTTGCGAGCTCTCAGCTGTCTGTGGGTGGAGAAAAACAAAGCTCTCGTGGGTAGTTTTTGCAGTGGGAGCCACGAACAACGTGATTTCCGGGCTCGCGGAAATAATTAGCTCCCGAATCCAACACAGAAAGTGCAAATGTGTAATTTGCTACATACGTTGCAGCGATGTGAGAAATACATTTTCAAACGCTACCTATTTTTTGAGGAATATTCTGCCATGCACGCTGTCATTATTGATTTTCGGTGAGATGTGGTGTAAATATAGTTTTGTTGCCTTATCAAATTGTAAATAGAGTTTTATTGAATTGTGAAAGAAGTTTTCGCGGTTTTCTAGTCTGTTTTTCCTCCAGTTTTACCTGCTTCACTCAGCCTACAGCTATTCAAAGCCGCTTTTGCTCCACAAGGAAGCTGCCATCATTTCCTGGATAGCTGATTGTTCCATGGATTCCAGGAATTTGAAATGAAAAGTCCAGGCCCCTGGTGCACCCATTTTGGACAATAACTTCACTCTTATTTTTACCCTTAGCAAAAAAGCGGCAGATGAAGCTCGGTGTATTTCCCCCTTTAACGGAGAAGGCTCAGTAGCTCGAGGTATGTCCCGCACAATATTGTTGAAATCCACGATACAATCACGCAAGTAGTAGTATTTAGTATTTACCCTGTGAAATACAATGGTTCCCATACGAAAACCTCATAGGCAGCAATTTGAACGCACGACTGGTTCAAATCTGGGCAACTGGAGGTGCGCTGGAGCGTGAATTGACCTCAAGAAAACAGGGGGCGGAAGTCTCGTTTCCTAACGTGACATTCCATAGCTTTGTGCATGCTTTCAGCCGGATTATAAAGTCATATTTCCTAGAATCTGTAGGGCAATTCATATTAGATGCATGCGTTTCTCAATCGTGCGTCTATACGCTGAAGGATATGCCCAGACGCTTCTCTGGCGCAGATCAGTCGCAGGTGAAACTTGCACGGCGCCTGCTGACCTGTCTTCATGAGAGATTCTTCACAAACGAATGTGCTAGTCCGACGCACGACTAACGCACGCATGCATTGTAAACGGCTTCTATTTTGCGGACCTGGTTGGTGAAACATTTACGAGAACGACGTACGCGCACTCGACTGTGGCCAATAAGCTAATTGTCGGGGGAGAACGGCAAGTGAAAGTGTGCAAAGGGTGTATTCCAATAAAATACATTGTCTGTCATAAATGTAGAACCCCTCTCCCCTCTCCATAATGACTGTACCCCATTTCAATTGACTCATGGCCAAAATCCATGGCCATCATTCAACTCACCAGGGAATGATACTAGAAAGGTCCGACAACTCGTGGCGAACTCTATACCATCATGTGCAGTTTTTGATGCTGATCTCAAATCTGTTATCCTTATAAGGTGCGGAGCTCTCTGTGAAAAGTTACGTGACACAATTCCGTCTGACCCCCTAACATCCTTCCCTGCTCAGGACGCACAAAAATCCTTTAGCGATCGAAATTTCACTCGCTGTTTAAACTCGGCCCTGGTCTCTTCAATTGCCCATAGGATTCGGGATATTTGATAAATTCACCAATAGCGCTGAAAAAGACGAAATTGGCCGGT
Organism: Ancylostoma duodenale; assembly: GCA_000816745.1. Lineage (NCBI taxonomy): Eukaryota > Metazoa > Nematoda > Chromadorea > Rhabditida > Ancylostomatidae > Ancylostoma > Ancylostoma duodenale. The sequence continues at coordinate 6,616 of KN730941.1, read as the reverse complement.
TTTCACACTCTCTTAGGCCTACCCCATGTGCAAAGCGGAGGCAGACGCACGGGGAACAGAAGAGGTAGGGGAGGGGAACTATCACTTTCACCAATTTTAAGGACTCTGTAATGTAAAACTAGTGAAAATTACGGCGAAACCAATTTTAAAATGAAGTTGTTGTGTAAAACTATGTAAAAATATCTATAAAAGTAAGGTATTGCGATTGCGAATCGACAGGTACCTTAACAATATTTTCTCAAGCTCATAGAAAACGCTGAAAATCTAACCAAGTAAGAATGATGGTCGCATGTAAGCAGTGTTACAGAAGATTATCCTTAAGTGGTAGATTTCTGTAATCATTGCGCCGCCCAACCTGTTCTGGAGGCAGCTAGCAGATTACGGGTTATTGTCGGATAAGTTCTTTATAGCTCGCAATCATTCATCGGTTCCGCTATCCAATGAAAGTTTTTTGTGTCGATCGAGAATAACCTCATCCGTTCATTATGCGGACGACTGTTCATCAGAGAGGGAAAAGGAAATAGTAAAAGTTTGATCTATTAAACTGCAAATGGGTTGCTGGTCGATCACACAATACAGGAAATACGTTAGCCCATTCATGGTTCCTCATTTTCTCAAGCGCAGTTTCCTTTCTCTGTTCCGAATTGTTTATAAAAATTCTAAGATAGATTTTTATAAACATTGCGACTCAAAAGTACTATCGCATTATCAGTCAGGAAAACTGCTGAAGTAATTGAAGCTTAAAGGCAGCGTCCAGCCTCAAAATCGTTTTTGAGATTTCAAGGAGAAAAGAATCTCCAGGAGCTGGTGATCACAACGGTATACGTGATTCCATGCAAGAGTGCTGAAAACCCCATTTCTGAGATCCAGTTTTTTAAGGAGCCATTGGGCGGAGCCGGGGGGGCGGGGCTAAGTAACTTTCCGAATAAATAAACTTAAACCGAATGAATAAACTTTCCGAATTTTGGAGAAATTCGTACTACTCGCGAGAGTCCCTCATGACGCTCCATGTGCAGCGAGCAAGGGAGTACGTGGTGCGGAAACCCTGCAATCCCGCATTGGCTCCGGAACCAAGGCGGAATTGCAGGGTTTCCGGACCGTGAACTCCTTTGCTAGTCACATATGGTAGACATTTTCTAGTCTGTTGTGGAGTTGATGAGGAACTCTCACTATGAATACGAATTTCCTCCGGAGGTTCTCTTTCTGGAGCGAATTATTCGGAAAGTTACTTAGCTCCGCCCCCGGATCCGCCCAAAGGCTCCTTAAAAATTGGGGCTCGGAAATGAGTTTTCCAGCAGTCTTGCATGGAATCACGTATACTTTGTGATCACCAGCTCCTGGAGATTCTTTTCAGGTTGAAATCTCAAAAACGACTTTAAGGTGGGACGCTGCTTTTAATGGCGTCTCAAACTGAACCATGCGAAAAGGAACGGTCGTAGGTAGGTTAACCTGTTCGAGTTTCCGCCACAAGATTACACCTGGGATATTCTGCTCATTCACTCGCGACAGTTATTCTCTCTACAAACATGACATGAGAACAGCTGCCAGATTGTTTTCTGTGATGAGCATATGTAGTTCCAGCGAACCTTATCGGACGCTAACATATATAGTAGTGCTCAAGAGATCTAACCCGTGCTTTCCTATGTACGCGACAGAAACAAGCATATTAAGAGACCTGCCTACTTTTTTTTCTTCGAAATTATGTTCCAGCGACCATGTCGCTATTTTGATGCTCTCTGACTTTTTTCAGTGACAGTGGGCTACCTTGCCTTGATAAGAAGCAGAGAGTGAAACGGAGCAGACACGACAGCAAATCTCTCAGACTTGGATTTTGAATTCCATTCTTCCCAGTGATCTTAGAGAAACGTCAAGTCCACCTACATAGTGTAACCTATCTATGTAAATCCAAGTAAATTTTGGCAGTCCTGCACTGTGACTTGTATGAATAAGCCTAGGCAAATAACTTTAAAGCAAGACCAGTTTTGAAGGTCACTTTTGGCCATGGTGGAGGAATGGGACTCAGTGAGCATCTTGGAAACTTAAGCGGGTACATATCTTCCCCTCCCGGCCCCAGCAGTTGCTGACGCAAAAAAAAAATGGGTAGTAGGGGGGGGGGTAGGAAAAAAGTGGGCTCTTCGGCGCTTGGGGGGATCCGGGCGGGGAACAAAATTGCTAAAAATATTAATTTGGCTACTCAATAGATAACAATAATTGCTATTTTGAAAATAATAACAAAAATTAACAATGAGAGCACAATACACAAGGTTTTTATCTATTTTATGAAGAAATTTCGAAAAACGCAGCGATCCACCGCGGACGAAGGCCGCCCCTCAATGCGTTCGCCACTGACTCCCAGTAGTCTTCATCCACTCTACTACCCAACATAAACTTATCCATCCACGTGTTCATTCTTTGGCGTAAACGCGGTTCCATTGGGCGTGTGCCACGCTATACATGAGAAGAGGGGTGTGGCCAGGCTCCACCACTGGTCAGTTCACCCAGTCGGCCAATTGTGGTACCCGTCGGCGCCGCCCATTTCAGGTATAACGTCTCACATCCCACAACTTTGTCATCTTTATTCTTGAGAAAAAAAAAAACTTCTTACAGTCTTCCGCTCCCTGGTGCTAAAAGTCCACCTCATTTGTTCGTGCCACAACTCCTGCAGGGCTATGCCAAGGGCACCCTAGCCATTGTTAAAAGTTGAAAAAGGTAAGTGGCTCGGTAAGTTGCTCGGAGAGGAGCACAGCATAAAAATTGAGAAGTGCAGGAGAAAACGCGAATTCCGACGCTACCTTCGCCAAATCCTGATGACACGGCATCTCAGTTCCACTACCTAGTTTGTTAGAGTTATCTTAAACTGTTATTAGCTTGCAGGTTGCCTCAAAGGTTCTGAATCACCTGATTTTCTCGTTGTAATGAGGTTGTGCGGCCCTTTTACTGCGTGTACTCATATGCGCGGTCCTCCAACGAGTAGGCTCGCACCCTTGGCAGAGGGTACCTCCGATGTAAGAGCAAGAGTTTCCACTCTAGAATAGTAAATTTCTCGTTCCGTATGTATTATCCGCTACACCGATGACTTCTAAACAACTGGTAATCTCTCAGTGCCAATCAAAAACGCACTTCTCCAAGGACCTGCGTTTCCAGCACTGTCCCTGGTACTGTATCGTTCTAAGTCCGCAAATGTGCTCATACAATTTAAACGACGTCTATTGAAATACTACCAGCCATCAACTTCATTTTTCATCGACGTTGCTTCATGTTCTCTGTTTCATTGTCGTCTTGTAATCGTCGTCCTCGTATTTATTCTAATCTATATAGAATACAGTAGATTGCTTTCCTTGAATGGGAGGGCGTTTAATCGTGACTTTAAAGAGAAAGTCTGGATTCTGGAGCTGGTAGTTTCGAAAATGTCAGGCTTCGTAGATTAGCAAATAGTGCCGAGTTAGAGTAACGTAATAAGCCTAACCCGAAGTAATGCCGATCATATTTGTGTCCTCTACTCGTCGCAAGTGTATATTGAACTCATGCTGAATTAATTCTTGTATATTTCTGCATTTAATTTCAGTTCATTTTTAAAAAATTTCAGTCCATTCAAAAAAAAATCTTGGTGAAAAGGGAGTTGGGGGGGGCACTCCTGTGAAGCCTAAGCCTAAGCCTAACCCTATGCTTAAGCATGGGTTTAAGCCTAAGCCTAGCTTCACAGGAGGGTCCCCCCCCCCAACTCCCTTTTTCGCCAAAATCTTTATGACTGGGTGTGTTTTAGAGCCTGTCAACATTTGAATCCTAGCATTGAAATTTTTCTAGGAATATTGTTGTAGATAGTATTAATACCTCTTAACTAGTGTTCTTTCAGGTAACCAGCCGTTCACAGTTATTCTGGAACAATGGCGAAATACTGCTTGAGTAAGTCATGAGCATTTCGTATATTCTTTATGACAGTTACTTTATGTTACATTATATTATTTTTCAGAAAAAGCCAGTAAACGACAGAGCTGTGCAAAGCGGTATAAAATTGAAAAGAAGGTCAGGGAGCACAACAAGAAAGTGAAGAAGGAGGCTAAGAAGTTGGGTGAGTGGTTTGCTGATTCGTCTTAGATTTATACCCCTTGTTCCCTTTCTTCAGCTCATTTCATTAAGGTCGTAAAAAGAAGGCCGAGAAGATTATCACTGTTCCGAAAGCCTGTCCGTTCAAGGAGGAGATTCTTAATGAGGCAGAGAAAGCACGCGAACGTATCAAAGCACAAATGGAGGCCAAAAAAGTACGAAGTGTTTGATGTCGGATTCTTTCCTTTCTGTTTTTATTTGTGCAAAATAGGTGATGCGGTTATCCGATAATAGTTCTATTAGAGCTATGTATTTCTCTAGTATTTTTCAAGCGCACCCCTTGAACATTTACCAAAACTCAGTCTTTCGTGGTTCTTAGCGCCACAACATTAGCTGTTCGCAGTACTATTGTTAGTGAAACACAACCTATTTCCTTCAGGAGGCTGCGAAGCAAGCTCGCGCTGAGAAGAGAAAGGAGCCCATGCCCATAGATCTCCATTCATTGTCAGCTAAAGCAGCCAGGGAGGTATGTGGCTCAATTTTTCGATCTGTTCGTGTTAGGACTGATTTCATTGTCATTGATCATCTTTAATTTACATTAATCTAATTAGGGCGAAGAGTTCGAGAAACAACAGGAGGCGAAAAATCTCGCTCAGAAGGATTTCAATCCGCTGAGCGATCGATCAATTAAAGCCTATGCTAGTGAAGTGCGGAAGATGATCGAAACTGCGGATATTATCATACAGGTTAGTTGGAAGTACAGCAAATGTCCTATTCATTATAACTGCTTTGTTCTGAATGTGATATAGTTAGTTGCCCAGATGCATTATTGAGATTATTCAAGGTAAACGTCCTGGCTCCCTTGTTGACAATGGGAAAGTTTTAGAGCGTTAACACGCTTACCCTGGGTAATCTCAGTGATGCATGCGGCATCTGTTCACCTTATGTGTGCAGTTTTCGTTCGAAATCTCCGTTTATTATTTTTTTCTCACTGGCTACGTGTATGTACAGTGGACGTCAATGGCGGTAGCCCATCAAAGGCCTGAGAAGGACGCCGCGCAACTGCGCTTACCGTAACCAGTATTTTCTCCTGCTGTTATGCTATTTCTAGCAGCTTTTCTACCCATTTTAAGGATTTCCGACCAAATCGTGAAGGAAAGCGCCTAGAAATAGCATTCCGGCGGCAGACAATACCGATCTCGTGCTGCGTCCTTCTCGAGGCCGCAAATGGGCCAGAGTCATTGACGTCCACTGTAGTACTGGAAAAAGAACATGGCAGAAGCGGTGCTAGATGCCGAAAACTAAGAATTTCTGGTTATGGCTCAAGTAAACCCACTGAGGCCTGGGGACCGAAATCAAACAAATAGTAGTCGTTTTGATGCGTATGATCAAATTGCTAGCAAGGCTCATACTCACAGTTTGGATGTAGGTCTCCTTAATTGTATATCAATCATGATGACAGTCGAGGATTCATCCATAAATATCTGCTCCTTACCTTTTTATTACATTCCATTTATTACCTTATATTACACCAAAGGAATGTGTGTACTTGATCAGCCTCAGATTTTGAGATCAGCACCAGTCAACATTTAATTCGAATAGTGACCTTTTTTATGCGCTTCTGTCCATTGACATTTATGTTTCCAGATGTCCTTTATTTCTTTCTTTTCCTAATTGGTTGTGAAAAGTTGTCAGTCTTACGTTTGTCATCATTACAAGAATTACATAATTGCACCAGCCGTTGTTGGGTGGAAAAACATTTCCGTTCAGGTATTAGACGCACGAGATCCTTTGGGAAGTCGGAGTGCTTCGGTTGAACAACAAGTTTTGAACAATGGAAAACGACTAGTATTATTACTGAATAAGGTATTCGTACTATCCTTCACTTTTACTTCCTTGCATATTACTAATTCCACTGCGATCTTTTAGATTGACCTCGTTCCGAGAGAAAACGTTGCGAAATGGCTAACATATCTAAGGACGCAGCTGCCTACAATTGCATTCAAAGCTAGCACACAAGAGCAGAACACCAATATCGTTAGTGGTTTTGTTTCTGAACACACTAACTTCCACTATTTTTCTGTTGTAGTTCATTTTGTTGACTTGATTTTGAACCTGTTCACTTCAACTGAACCAGCTTTCAAGTGAATTTGTTTCCAAACTGTCTTTCTTAATATTCAGAGTCGGTTCAGCAGCTCAAACTTGAATAACTCTTCTTCGTCGAAGTGCATCGGAGCTGATATTGTCATGAAGTTGTTGGGGAATTATTGCCGAAACAAGGATATTAAGACGAGCATCCGGGTTGGAGTTGTAGGTTAGTTCAATGAAGGCTAGAACGTTCATAAATTACCATTGCTTTTCAATTTAAATGGTGTCCACGTGGAAACGCGATTCGTTTCAGGTTTCCCCAACGTTGGTAAAAGCAGCGTTATAAACAGTTTGAAGAGGCGACGTGCCTGTAATGTTGGAGCTTTACCTGGAATAACGAAGTTGGTTTCTTTTCCCCTGTCTTGCACTGCTAAAATTGTATCAAACCTTAACTATTCGAGTTTGCTTTCCTTCCAAATGGTCT
>KN730940.1:2730-14466 GCA_000816745.1 Ancylostoma duodenale | reverse complement strand
AAATCTCTAGCTCGGGGAAGCTGGGAAAAGAAATCGTATCGTAAATGTTCCCAGAATAGATGGCATCGCCTTAAATATTCTCCACTGGTAGATTAACTGATTTACTGAATGAATAATTTATAGAGCGTTTGTTGAATGCATTATCGTAAGACAATGGACACCAAGAATTCCATGAAGGAAGGCGCACGGTAGGAGCGTAGCGTGCCCGTCGCGGTACTAAGACGTCTTGAGCGTGCTATAACTCACCTAAGACTCTGAGATAGAGCAAACACAGAAGTCAATGAACTGGTCTTAAGGACTGGGTGTAGCCATTCTTCACAGAAAACAGATGCATACGTCAAAATTATCCATAAGAAATATATTCTAATCCGTCATGATCTCATTGCAGCGGACTGGACACCAAATGGAAGCGCGGCACGAGTTAAAGTTTACGGAATTATTCAGCATGGGTGGAGTGGCGAAATCCAAATTTTCTTGGGGAAAGATCTCGCTAGCGATTTGCAAGGAACTGTTCGATGGAGATGTAGTAAAGTAATTTGTATTCATTGCACGAAATGCTAGATATGTATGCATGGTGCCGGTGTGATAGAGAGGTAAACCATTAACAAGAAATGTATCTATGGAATGGTCAGCTTCTTTTAATTTTTTTTTCAATGATCAAGGAACCGTGCTCCTTCCATGTGCTTGCCTGGAAACATAAATTTACTCCACGCTACGTTTTTCCAGGGATTTCTCTCTTTAAAGGAAGTTGTAAATCACTGTCATTGAAGATGGGGACAATTTATGCTCACGACACATGTCTTCAACCGTATGATAAAGGATAGTCTAGCACGCAAGCATTTAGGAAATTCCATGCTTTCTGTGCTTGTTTTCCCAAAGCTGCAATTTGTGATGACGTTTACCACAGCACAATTTCATACACATACAAACACGCACGCAGTGAGTATAGAACGACCCATCTTACCTGCTAGTGTGTTTTTTCCGGAAAAAAAATGAACCATGTGAGAAAAATAGTCCAAAATCGTCACGTAACAACTCCATACACAAAGCTTCAGTGGTAAGAACAGGCATCCTGGCACCACACACCTCGAGGATTCGGAGGACAATATCAGTGTAACCTGTGGATGCGCAGACAGTCAGAGTGGCTGGACGCGTATGGCGCGGTGAGCGGGTCCAGACAGTTGGAGTTTCCTGCACGTACAACTTCGAGATTGTATAACGTTAACTGTCAAATTTTCACTCTTCACAAGAACAAACAGGACTGATTCGTTCATTGAAGCATCGTCACACAAAAATCAGTTTTCAGATTATAGCAGCTCGAAAAACTTGTAAAGAAGGGGAAGCCAGTGATTCCGCCGAAAGCGTAAATAAAGTAAGGAAACATCAGGAGCACCAGCGAGTCAAAATGCTCTATAGATAGAAATTTTTCTGGGCAACTCTCTTTCTTCCGGGAACTATGAGAAGATGTAGGTAGTAGGTTTTTCTGAAGTTAAACGTGAAAAAAAGTGCAAAAACGTGGCCGTTCAAAAGTTGTGGGATAAAAATAAAAAGTTATTCGCAGAATTCGATGACCTCAAAGTTGTTTGTCATCTTTAATGCAACAAAGATTAGCCTAAAACAAGCTTGAAGCTGGGACGTAAAACCAGCTTCCGTGCTATGAAGAGGATTTTTTGTTGTTACAAATTCCGATCCCATGTTTCTGAATGAACTTTTGTGGTTTCATCAATTAAAAACAGCACCCACGGGAATTTTCGACATCAAGATCTCGGCATATTTGGGAGGAACGGCGGGTGCTCAACTAAACACAAAGCTTTCCATTACTATCAAAAACACCGTTTTTAGAAGTGTATAACTCCCTTACATCCAACAGATGTGGTGGAGTTGCGCGAGCCATGGGATACGGACCGACAGGAAAAGATGGATAAGGTAGTCTTTTTCACCATACGGATCTTCGCGGAACCAGAGTTATTTTTTCTGAACTGCAGCATCTCCGCATGGTAGAAAAAGAACTAACCATTGGAAAATAAGTGCCAGTTAACAAAGACGCCACTTGAAAATCCAAACATCATGGAATTCGCTAACTGGGAACAAACGGGAGAAAATTAAAGTTTCGACAGAAATTAACTCTTATAGTGGTCAACCAGCTATAGTTATCCTAATATGCTAATGAAAAACTTCGCAATTACCAAAAACAAAAAAAAGGAGAAAGTGGGGGAAATTGTATGATTCTGAAAGCATACTGAGAGAATTTGCTTGAGAAAGGTGGTGGTTTGGTAAATAGATCAGCTGGTAATCGATTCTTCTCGCGCCCCAAAAAGATTTCGGCCCTCTAACGCAAACGAATACTAATCGCGAAAACACGTACAATCAGCTGAGAAACAAGTCCTTCTGGTCCCGAACGATCTTATTGTAATTAGGTAATAAGACACTTCCAGTGCAGATTGTACTGCAAAAGTATTCCCCGAGTCCAGGGTTTTTCGGAATTCTCGAATCTCCGCAACGAAATTTTCCGTGGGTGCTGCCTTTGAATCAAACAACCGCAATTGAAGAATTTAGGAATGGCAATAAAAACAACAAATTGAAAATAAACCAAGGAGATAAGAATTTTCCGATAACGACCTCCTTATTAGAAGAAAATTTCAAAGTCTCTTGGATTTATCACCGATGGAGGCGAGAGGGGGAGGAAAGGGTTGGAGTGGGGAAAGTTATTTATCTTGCATTGTAGGATGCATGAAGCGAACATCCTGAAAGTCATAGCAATAAATAAAACTCGCATGAAATTAGTGGAACACATGTGCATCTGTGCTTTCCCATTGGTTTTGGATCAGATTATGGCACTGAGATCAATAGATCAGAGAACAGATGTTTCGGTAAATTAGTCATCTCTAACATCGTTGTTCTTTTTCTTCACTGAGTTCAAGGAAAAAATGAATTTTTTCGGAACAAACACCGATGGAAAAAAAAACTTTGTTGTTTTTTCCGAGGAGTTTCCACGCTCCTACAAGTGATCCGAACATGGACAATGCTGAGAATTAAAAGCAGGAACCTTCTCAGATCCTCAAAAACAACTTGCTAATCACATCTAAAACTTGCTCGCTCAAAAACTTGTCGACAACTTGTTTTCGCAGGGTATCAGTGAAAAAAAGCGAAAGCAACTTGTCGACAAGCTTTCGGGAGGACAACTTTTCGGCAAGGAAGTGTGAAAAGAAGTTGTCGACAAGATTTTGGGCGAGCAAGTTTCGGATAAGATCAAAAACTTGTTTTTGGAGTTCCAAAAGTACAGAGAAATTTTTGTGCTTGGGAAGGATATTTTTCATGGAGGTAAACGGCCTCATCTAGTCGAGGAAATTAATAGAGGGAAAGGTGAAAAAACTTTTAAAAAGACTATTGCAATTGTCTGTCAGTCCTTGTTTACAGTGATTCAATAACGGAAACACTCATCTGTTAAGCATTCAACTTGTTACAAGTAAGAGGCTATTTATAGGTGTTTGCAAGAGTGTAAGTCTGCTTCAATTCAGCCTAATTTGGGGTGGCAGCGCTGAGAAGATTAGCTTTCTCAACTTAAGTCAACATCTCGTCAGTACTTGTGCTATTCACAAACATTTACGAGTGGATAAAATGCTTAACATCTTCACTGCTACGGATTCCTCCCTGATTTCTGTAGAGAATCAAAAAGGAGAAAAGGAGGATGTCAGCTTATGGTGGTTCTTCCAAAAGAAAATGACAGTAAAAAGGTCCACCAATAATGGAAAAAATCAGCTGACTCCAGAAAAATTCGTAGGCGACACTCAAAATACCAATGTGCTTGAAAAGAGCATAGTTTCTTATGCGCTCCACATTTAAAAGTAAAATCACAACCCTTTGTCGTTGTAGTTTGCGTGCTAGACAAGAGGAGCACGCATTCTCAGAGATCGCTGCGTTCAAAAACAGGAGAGGAGAACTCCATGTTGTAATTGGAAGCAATCCAGAAGTGTCCAGAAAAAGGAAAGTATAAGGTTGCCGGAGAGAATGGATCCATTATCGGAGAGGATGGCATAACCATGTAATAGAAAAAGCATGGGTTTTCAGAGGTCAAAATTCGCTGCTCAAAATACACTTTTGCGAGTTGTGGCTCGTAAATAAAACAAGCGAAAAAAAGCAAAGATAATGTCTCCTTCTCGTTAGTAACTTACTTAGCATTTGTTATAGGTGTACATCTATTGAACATACATATGTTCGATGCCGATTTAAAACGTGTACATTATCCGGAATGTTAATGTTGTCCAGATGTTTGCAAAATCGCCACATTAAGATTTTGTGCTGCGGAAATGTAAGGGCGACTAAAAAACACGCGTTTTCACTTTAAAAATGTTGAAAAAATGAGGAGAGAAAGAATCAACAAGAAGATGCTCGTAGACGATGGAAAAGAAGACGTTGTAGAGAGAGGGAGATCCGAAAGAAACAGCGGTACGTACCTAGACCAATGATTAAGCTTAGCAACCTACCGGTTCTAATTTCATGAAGTTTTCGCCCTTATGTGAGCTTTGAAGGTCAGATACATATTATTAGGTGGGTGCAAAAGTGTCGGGGCAGTTGCATCTAATTTTTTTAAAATGCCATAACTCGGCTCAAAGTCTGCGATTTTATTCAAAAAGTATTAGCAACTGCGTAATGTTGTCAATATGGCACATTTTTTCAAATGCTCAAAAATTGACAAACCGCGCAGAGGAAAATTTCCCAAGCACTTATCATCGCTAAGAGCTATTAAGGAACCATAAGGCATTAGCACTTCTGTCGCGAACGGTGGGTCAGTGGGCCCGTTTGACCAGCCAGTGCCGCATGCACCACGTGTACGAAGAGAACGTTACATCAATCAAAGAAAAATATCAGTTGGAGAAACGGTTAATGGAATTGGATTAATGCAAGTTCAATAAGGATTTATTATATCCGATCATTAATATTTAATGCAACACTTTTGGAAGCGGTCAACGAGTATGAAGATTAATCAATTAGAAGTCATGAAGTAAAAAGATGATTCGATGTAATAGAAGCAATGAATGAGTGCAGTAGAGGAACACAATTTAATAAATGCAATAGAAGAAAACAATGTAGCAAGAAGAATGATTTAAAAAAAAGCCCGCGCAGGCGGAGAGCTCTGGTGCCGAGAACTGAGGCCGTGCGGTGGCCGAAATTATCTATAGCCGATAGAGCGGATGTGGTCAAATTCAGATCAAAGTCGCCCAAGGCACGATCATGGGTGGGGTGCCCTGTCCTCCCTATAGAAAGAAGCGATCGCTTCGCGACAATTTCAGAGAAGGTATCCTCTACAAACGCTATGGTTCCCTCCGTTTGTTGACCGTCCGGATTTGAATTTTTAAAACAAAATTTCACGAATTTCCTACCGCCCATAACATTAGTTTTGTGCCTAACATACAGCCACGCTGCAACATGGATCCGAGGCCAAAGTGGTTCAGGTGGCACGCCGTGACCACAAGAAGCAAAACGATGATAAACGGTGGAATACCACCAACCGCCACGGAACCTTTACACGCACCTAGTGCACAAATGACTGGTACACTCACCACAGGTAACATGATAGTGGTATACAAATATTATTTGGTACACTGACGAAAAAAGAAAAGCAGTGCGCCAAGAAAATCATGTCATAGAACTGGCAAAACCAAAACCTGTGACGATCAAAAATGTAGTATGAGTAATGTGAGGGTTAACCCACGAATGGAAAAGAGTATAGCATGTATCAAAGGAATAGCAACAAGCAGACACACATGACCCAGAACCTTTCCCAGAACCTTGCCGTGAGGATGATCTCATATTCACACCAGATGTGCCGGAACTTATGATTCGCCACACTCTAGGCAGCATCGCACTTATGACCTGCCTTTTGATCCGCCAGGACGAGATATCGGAATCTCACTCTCTTATTTGTTGAGATGGTCAAGCAGAATCCTAGTTTCTTGTAACTGTGATATAGTCCTTTTTTAGAGCACCAGTTTATTGAATAAATAAATAAATAAATAAATAAATAAACTTTGGGATGCGGGTGTGCTCACTGAAATCCTTGCGGAACCGAGATATTGGATACCCGTAAGATAATATGGAGGACAAGTTACCATGTTTTTGTGGTGAACTAACCCATAGCTGGATCGGTTACTAACTCTAATAATATATTACCTCTTTGTTGATTGCTCCTGTACCCTTCCAAAACAACCGGTAAGCACACTCAACATTAGAAGATTAATCGTTATTCAATTATTCTCATGGTATCTACCCGCCAGTGCCAACCACCAACGCTCAAGGCCGCTGTTTTACCTGCTTGACAATACACCGTAAACCATTGTCGTTAAGGAAAACCGTAGTCAGGCTACCCAGGGATGCAATGCTAGGGAGGAGAATACCTAGTTTCCAGAAATGCACCCTTGGGCTACTCACGACAGACAGAGTGAGTGGAGGCATCTCTCCATAGCTTCGGCCTGGCATGAATGTTCTATACTTTTTTGCTTATTCGTGGATGTGTGCTGTCGAACCTCACCTGGTCAGTTTGAACAACTTGGTGCGGACACTGCCTCTGTGATATACAATTAAGGGATACATTTCGGTTTAACGGAATGGATAGGGTGCTGTTGATTGAAAGGGATGGTACGGGGAGCGCTGCGGTAACCTTCTATTGGTTTGCGTGGTGTTTTTTTTTTCATTCGCATGCCTATGAGTGCATTAAAATAAGCAAAAAATAAATAAATAGCCACAGAGGATGGTGTGCAAGCGTGTGTCATGACTCGTGGGCAAAGCAAGGAAGACCCGCTCTATTGTCGCGTGGAGAAACCCAAATGTTCTTATTAGTAACACAGGCAGTAAAAATAAACAAAACAAAACATCATGGCAAGATAAAACAGTGGAAAGTTAAAGCTACTATCGCAGACACAGCACAAAACCATGAAGGAAGCCTTGGTGATGTACTAAAGTGGGAAGAGATCTAGAACAACAGAAAGGTACATTTAATAGAAGGTTTTGATTTAGTTTTAGTTTTCGAGAACATGGTGCGATAACCCTCTAATGCCGCCTCGGCTCCGTCCACAGGACCCCCAAAAGTTGTTGCTCACAAAGAGGGTTTTTGGCCTCAACACGGAATGACGTATACCATTCTGATCAGCAGCTTCTGGATATTCTTCTCATGCAAAAATCTCAAAAACGATTTAATTCTGAGGTGGGGCGGGCCTCCTATAACTGCATAATAACTTTCAATCAGGTTTCGCTCCCGTATAAAAGAAGGAATGTGATTAAGCTCTAATGGCATTTTTTCCTCAAAAACCGAAAATAGTCCACTATATAATATTTTCTTGGAAAGAGTCTACTAATGCTACACAGAAGTGAAACCTACATCTAACTTGTGCGGCTTGTGCACCCCCTGTCAGGATGATTGTTTGTTTATTTGTGTGAGCTGCCTCACTCACTGCAATGGCTAATTTTATTACTGAGCATTAATCAACCTCCGAGGAAAATTAGTTTTGTTAGTGACAAAGTGGTAAACTTCGAGATCTCAAAGGTGTCGTATAGGTTTTTGGGGGCGTACCCAGCTAGATTGCTTGAAACAGCTAATTTTCAGAAAAAAAATCATCTTAACGCTTCTTTCCCTTAGCATCAATCCTGAAATGCACAAAGCTTACTGTGTCCATGTTAGATACGGGTCTATTTTTTAAATAATATACCAAAAAGGACTATGAGTAGTTGTTATTAATATATAGGAGCATCATTTGAAGCATCCTTCTTGCCTGCGGAGCTCTTCCTGACACTAATGAGGCTTCATTTGGGCTTTTTCCTGAAAAATTCAACAACTTATAGCACAGCGACCTCCACTTGCGTCTGTAGATAAATACTGTCGAAAACTGATATGAGGGCATAAGAGCTTAAATACAAAAATTCACAAGTGATCAAAATTATGACAAATTCAATAACACGAAATGATGTGAGGCGTATTTATGACAGATGAAATAAAATATAGATGAAATAAAATATTTACAATAGTTGGTCACGAATAGTGTCGTCCTTGTTTTCCCCTCTTTTCACTGAGAAATTAAAGTGCCGGTCAATCGTTTTTGCATCATGGAATATAACCCATCTGGTATGCTGCGCCGCACCACCCTTACGGCGCTGCAGACCAGCTCTGCTGTGTGGTCTCGGACGTTGCTGGTACTGTGACCCAAGCACTTCGAAAAGAATACAAATACACATAAAAAAACAACAAAAACATACATATGCAAAACCTCAGTGCCGGCACCGCCCAACAATCGTACAGCCCAGGTCGCCTGCCGCATCGCATGAGTGGTGCGGCGCTGCAAGCCAGGTGATACTCTGGGGTGGAGAAATGCTACTTTGACACATGTTTCTATTTGACTAATGCGCATAATCATTCATACAAATCCTTTATAAGACAAACGTCAGCATAATTTATCTATTGAGTTTTTTTTTCGATGCTTGATCAGATCTGTGAGGGTCACGATATAAATTTCCGGGATGCACCATTTGGACAATGGATTGCTTTGGCAAATTATGCTTTTCGAATAATCGAAATTTCCATTTCGACAGGAACAACAACGAGGTTTTTTTTCTGGGAAAGGGGAGCTTCGGAAAAGAATCAGAGTAAAAGAAGCTTCTTACAATATGATGGAAATTCACCTACATCTATGCAGGACATATGTCAAGTGCATCTGCGTGCGTAAGCGAAAAAAAAAAACGCCATTACGAGAGTGATGAAATGAGGTGCTTAGATAAACACTTGTACATATTTCCCAGAGATTTCCTGGGAAAAAGCGTACAGGGGATACAACCACCGGAACTATAAAAACTAGTCTATGTATAAATAGGTTAGGAAGAAATGTGAGAGGTGTAACATAGCAGTTTGCTGTCTTTCTAGCCGCTCAGCCGAAACCCATGGAAATTCTTTGGAAACCCTTTTCGCCCTAAAGATTCAAAACCTTGGAAAACTTGCAAGAATTACCCACAACAACCACTAGCAACGGTTCAAATATCATATTAAAACAATGAAAAAGCAACGAAATTGAACATCAATGACGTTTAGTCAGCCACTGCATGCTTCAGAAGAATGCACATAATTGAAAACTTGGGGTGTGAATTGCCTGTGAGCAATTCTGCCAAGCAGAAAACCACTGTACTGCAGTGCTCGTCGCCACGTGCTATTTTTGCGAAATTCAGTCCCCAATATTCGCATTCCCAAGCTTTGGAAAATCTGTCGTGACCTCACAGGTACCATTATCGCCTATGCTAATCCCTAGAAGACAAACGGAGCGGCTACACAAGAATTCAGAGGAGCGGACCCGCTAGCACGCTTCGCATCACCTGAGACGTTGCACTCTGACTGTCTGCGCATCTACATCGATCGCCGCTGGTGTTAGCAATCGATTGTCGCGCTTCCTGTCCAGACCTGTCCAAACAGGTAATGCAGCGCGTGCAGGCGGGTCCAGTTCACTGAACTTTCTTGTAATATGTATCTTTTTTCCATTGATGTTCATCTACTCTTCTCTCCGAGACAATTTATTTGTTTATATGCTCTTTGTCAGACGCAAAGAAGGGCAATTTATACTAGCTGCGTGCGTCAACCGCGCCAGACGCACACATCCATTTGCGAGCAATTTTCCATGTATATCGGTCAACGCAGCATGTACATCCTCAGTGAAAAGAACGCGCAACCGCCGCGAGGCCGTCAACGCGTGCGTCTGAGCTGCGTTAGCGATGCGACTAGCCCTATCGTTCATCATATAGACGCACGCGCGTCAGACGCACGCACCCAGTATATATGGCCCATACGTTGGGAAACTACAAACGCGTGCGTCTCACCTGCGTCTGTGCTCCGTCAAGGTTACGGCTGCGCCTACCCTTCATCGAATGTGGGGCGTTATACCTAGAGAAGGCGGTGCGGGCGAGATCTGCGACTGGTCAATTCGTCCTGCTAGCCAATCGGAGTTCTTGGCTCTGCCTTCCTGTCCAGGCATAACGCCCCACACCCTCCTTCTTCACATAGACGTACGTGCACCAAACGCAAGCATTAAGTATAAATTGCTTCAGGCTCACTCAGAAAATAGGACATTTATCCTCTGTCCTAGAATAAACTTCTACTGGAAAACTGCCAGATTGCCTTCATGGAGCCATAGAAAATTTCATGAGTGCAAGCCTTGAGCCTGAAGTTTGACCAAGATTCGAAAAGCAACATTTCGAGCAGCATTAAAGCCTTTTGCGACACTGCTATCGTAGAATTTCGGGGAAGTTTCTCAGACGCTGGAAAATTCTTGAATAGATAAAGTTTGCTGGCTTCATCCGGCTGTAATGAGCATGCATATTGGATGAATTATTCAATCCTTAAAGTCGAAAGTTCAAAATTTTCACATTTTATAGCTTATTCCAAGTTTCTGTTGATGGAAGTGATGAATTCGTTTTGTCTCCCTCTTTGGCAGCGGATAGTGGAGCTGATAAAGACCCCTTATCCAATGGGTAAAGATGACCGTTCACTGTTTTTGTTGGAAACTTCAGAAATTTCACACACAGGTCTTACATGCACCTGAAAACAAACAGGGAGAAGTCGCAACAAGTGAATTCGTCCAGCCGAAGACGACCGAAAGTGAATATAATAGAACCAATCACATAAAATGGATGGCTGTGGCTGAGGCTCCTTTAACAGCCTCTACGTATGTATGGGAAAGGAAGAATAACGCTGAAGAGAAGAAATGGAATAAGGAGGAAACCCAGCAAAAAGCAACATTTTATTGGCTGCAGTCGTGCACTTTAAAGAGGCCAATTTATTGTGTCCTTGTTATGTGGCATGCGAATGTGGAAATAAGATCACTTGGACCAATTGGACCACTTTTTTATGAACAGTAAGAAATATTTCAGAGCCTACAATTTTATCTTCACAGCCATAGAACAATTTCTACAATTGGGTGCTGCACATTTTGGTTCTTTCTATTAGAGATCTGAGGATCAGTTGACAATTCTCTTCCTTTGAGTGATTACTAGAAAGAGAGGTGGGTGAGGAGGACAAAATTGTAATGCAAAACAAACTGAAACCTGAGTTATAGTTGAGTACAGCCTTTGAGAGGGCCACGTTTTTGTTAAATTTCCCTGAATTCCCCTGAAAAAAAAGAACATTTCTGGGGAAGTTGAAGCTTTTTCTAAATTTGATTTCTAGGGAAGTCCAAGCTCCTCTTAGTTTGATTTCTGAAGAAGTTAAAGCTTTTTTTTTCAAATTTGAGACAAGTAAATGTCAAAAAACTGACGGAATTCTTTTCTCCATCATGTAATTGTACCACCTTGAGTGAGTGAAAAATGAATAAATATGAATAAATAGAGAAATAAGCAAATATGTAAACAAATCTCCCGGCCAACAGATGTCCGTGGATTGTCGCGGTCATTAAAGTTGTTGCATTTTGTCAAAACAATTGCATTTGTTGCAATCCATTCATTTCTTGCAATGCAATGCAACACGACTGCGCGTCATTGCATTTTTTTCAAAGCATTGCATAAAAATGCAATGCGTTGCATTTCTGTCAATGCATTTAACTTAACGCATTGCATAAAATGCAATGCATTAAACTGGATGCATTGACAAACATGCATCGCATTGACAAGAATGCAATGCATTGATAAGAATGCAATGCATTGTTTTGGTTTAACTACCCAAGTTTGAGGTACTTTGACGCACTGCTCCGTATATTGCACAGGTTGTCGCTG
>KN730934.1:0-10211 GCA_000816745.1 Ancylostoma duodenale | reverse complement strand
TTTATTTATTTATTTATTACGTCAAGTGGTAATACCACCTCATAAACAACATAAAAAGCCTGTAAAACGAAACAATTGAGTCAGATCAGTAACAAGTAAAAAACATATTGAATATAAAAGAGTAGAACTGAAAAATAATAGTAAAAGAAATTGTCCGTTTCGTTCCTACCCTTAGACCGACTACAATCAATAGAGAAATAACAACCTCCCTCGGAACTCCTCAGTAAGGAGGGGAGGTTGTTTGTAAAAAGAACTAACCTGAATAGTCCTGGTCGGCGTGCAGTAGCAGCAACCTCCATCCATCGCGGAAACGGCGCCGAATAGGTAGAAATAGTGAATCTGGATGAAGTGAAAATAACCAAGCAGATAAAGTGAAAAAAAAGAATTTAAAACATGAATGTACCAGTTACAATAAAAAGAGAAGTTGCCATTTTTTTTTTCAGAGATCACAACCAATCTTACTTATTCCCACTGCAATGTACACAACTGCCGATCGTCATTGAAATGAGTATGAGTAAAATTTGAAAAGAACATCCATCCTTCAATAATAGTAGAAATGAAAATCTGCAACCTTTTTGCGCATAACTTGATAACTGTGACATGGTGATGTGTACCACTGGTGGGCTGAAAGACCAGAAGGACATGGGAGGGGGACCTTTCATACGAAAACCAATTAGCGAGACTCACCTCGCACCTCGCTCGCACCTTGTTAGTAGGACCTAAGTTACATCATCGCTGCTCGATAGCTCCGCCCACATTGATCGCTTCATGAGCTTAATTAACCTGGCTCCATGGATCCTTGTCAGCGAAGACGTCCAAAGCGACCTCTTAGCGTTTGTTGTGGGCGCTGAGACTCTTGGACTTGGTGTAGTCCGAATGCACAATTAAGGCGGTGGTTCAGTGGAATGTTTACTACTGTAGAAGTGAGGGTGAGCAAGGAGAGAAGTGAGTGCCTCGTGCGGCTTACAACATCATACTGCCTGGTAAGTGGCATCTCTAGCATGAGACGGGTCAGCCCCGCCCCCTTCACAGGAGGTACAATATTGGCGATGAACATGAATACTACAAGGATCATCGATTTGTCGATGATACTCCGGCGGGCGACAAGAATAATCATGAACAATATCACTGGTCTTAACTTTCTTCTTTGTCGTCGTGGCGTGGAGACGTTCGACTTCTTGAGGTGGGCGACGGCGAAATACTGCTCGAGGACGTGGAGGGCGATGACGAATTGCGGGCGCTGGAGGCGATATTCTTAAAAAGTCAGGTGACTGCTTAGCAAGTTTTCAAATCAATGAATGCTAACAGGTAACGCACGTTTCTGCTGAGGTTTGCATATTCCGATCCAGCTTTATTTAGGAAAAAGTGAAATCTAACAGAACGTCTAGCCCTGACCAGCTTCAACGCCTGCGCTCTAGTATTTGATGACAAATACACTCGAGGGAATACCGCTGGTTGCAGTAACTATTACAGGAAACCGGATCAAATCAGATCTCTTCCTCCTTCTCTTCCTCCTTTTCTTCCTCCTTGAAGCCAGAGTGTTCAATGAAAAATTCAAGTTTAGCTCCAAAGAATTTGGGATATCTGTGTAAACAAAATCGAGCTGTCTAATCATCTACTTTCTCGTAGAACAGTTTTGAATTTTCTCGATTTTGTCGATAAGTTCTTTTTGAAAACTGAAAACTACCGTGTCATACTCTAGTATTGGCCTTACATAATTCTTATAAGCTTAAAGAAGCACCTAAGTTGGTTGTCAGTGATCTGAATAACTTAAGCAACATAGCATACGCCTTTCCCACAATTATGCCGTTTCAAAGTCAAGCATATTGGTGATATGAAAATCGAGGTATCAAGGTACCAAGGTTTACAACTTCAGTAGCGACCCCATTTAGATGGTAACCGAACTAAGGAGAATCAGCACCAATTCTTAATACCTTACTCTTTTGATCAGAGAGTGGATGTTCCCAGATCTTGGGCCATTCCGCTACGGCGTCAATACCCCGCTATAATGTAAAACAATCACTAGCGTCGGAGAGCTGCCTGTAGATCTTAATATCATCGGCAAACGCACAACAGCTGAGTCCTACATTGGAGATTAACGCAGACAATTCAAAGGTGTGGACAATAAAGAGTATCGGGGAGAGAACACCCCCTTGAGGCACCCCACACCAAGCCGGTCTGGGATGAGAAAGAATGTTATTTAACCTTGCGCAGAACTGTCGACTCTCAAGAAAAGCTCGGATCCAGGCTATTATGCGGGCATGCACCCCAATCAAACCCAGTTTGTAGATTAACTTCGTGTGAGGCACTCTATCAAACGCTTTACTGAAGTCTAGATGGGCAATGTCCGAACTCTCACTTGATTCTTGCGATGTAGTCCAGTCGTTCAAATTCTGGAATCCAGCCGTAACTGTGGATTTGCCTTTCTGAAACCCGTGCTGGTACGGAAATAATCTTGCCAAAATTGAAGTTATTTTTATTGGTCTGTAAATAGAAAGGGACGTATGTGGCGCTTTCTTCGGAATTGGAGTGATGTAAGAAACCTTCCATCTTATAGAAACTTCAGCACGCACCAAGCTCAGACTAAATATATAAGCCAGGGGACCAGCGATTATTGGAGCTACCTCTTTTATGAACCCTAAAGGTATTCTATCCGGGGTTACTGACCTGGATCGAGGCCTTTTCGAAAGAAGTGTGTAAATTTCAGTTGCATGGAACCAGATGGAACCAGCCATCACTGGGAAGTTACTAAGGCAACTACTCCCTGTTAGTTCTGTACTAGTGCCCATTGCCGTTGTCTCAGAAAAATGTTCCTGAAACACCCTCGCAAAGGCTTCAGCCTTTTCCTTATCAGATGTAAGTAGATGCCCACACTCATCAGTCAGTGTCCCAAGGCCAGAATTGCCCTTAAGCAGTGAATTCATAGAGCTATAGAATGTACTTTTACTTCCAGTTTCCACAACTTTCTTCTCTATGAATCTATTAAACTTCGAAAACTTTTTTTCATATGTCTTACTTACCTTTTTTGTAGAGGTCCCAGTCAGGCGAATTTCTACTAACAGAAGCTTTTTCCAAGGCGTTACTCCTTTCAGTGTCGAGTTTGAGGAGGTAAGCAGGAAGATTGGGTCTATTAGCTCGGAACCTGGCTAAAGGTACACGTAAGCTTATACAGTGTCCCTGTCTAGCTAACAGCATTTGATACTTTTCGTCTACCGTATTCACGGTATTCAAAGAACCATACCTATCTACAGGGGTATCAAAAAGTTTCCGGCCTCGACCACTTGCAGATTAGCTACCGCAGTGAAATTTTAAAGGAAATAAGTGTGCATCCCTCGAAGACCAAAACACTGAACAAACACAAAAACAAACTTGCCATTTTATTAGACTTACCTAATTTTATAAGGTTTTTATTATCCGAATTTAAACACAGAAAGTAGGCTGTTTTTCGTTATTTATTCTGTGCCGTTAAAGTGTCTTTTCAGATTTTCTCACGGTTTCTGGTAGCTAGTCCCTAGACCCCGTCTACAACTGGCTGAATTAGCGAAATGCCTTCGCATTGTCATGAAGCAATACATTTTTGTGAAAAAGGATGTCTCATTGAAGAACCTGAATTCCATGGTTGAAATTCTGCAGTCATTTTCCTGGCTCGTTTCCTAAAGGGGTGGACCAAAGTAGCCTTGTAATTATCCACTTCATTAGTGCTCACGTGCAGGTGGTTAGGTGACACGATCTTCTCTCTATCCCACAGAACTCTGGGCAAGACTTTTTTTACCCTCGCCTCCGTGCTCGATCGCACTGGTCTCAGAGATCTGCCCGTCCTGACCCAGTAGTCCATGTTTGGGACTTCAAATCTTGGCAATGAATTCAACACTTGTAGATAGTCAAGATGCTACAAAATGTCTTTCCCGTCTTCTACAAAACTCCCAAAAATCTTCTTTGAAAATTCAACTGAAATTTTCATGTTGAACGCCGAAAAGGTTTTAGAGACCCATTGTTCTGCGAAGGATAAAATTTTTGGATGGTTGCCTAGAAATCTTCTAAAAGAAGTTTTGAATAGCTCAGATCCTTGCACACTTTCTGCTCCTAAAGGCTGTTTGCGATGCTCATTAATTTTTTCTACAGCCGCAGCAGTCTGCCTTCGTCTTGTCTCTGCTCGTTGGTCAGAGGTCGCTTCGTTTCTGACCCTCTGTCACTCCAATAAAAACATTGAGTTCCAGAATTTCATCTGGAAATGTTAGAAGACTTAATCTTTGTTTAGAATTTGGGAGCGGATTTCAATTTTGTTCAATAAAGTTGGTTTACAAAACAAAAATTCGTCGGTTGCTTCTCGCTGAATACATATTTTTTTGGGCGACAACGATACTTTGGCTTGAATAAAATGTTCTTATTTCTGGGAGGTCTAACGAAATTTCATGAAACTATGCGAACTAAGACGAAAGGCTTCACCCTACACGACGCTCCCAAAATTATACAGAAATATGGAACAGACGAACGGAGGCCGGAAACTTTTTGATACCCCTGTATTTGCAGAGATAGTTTGTGATTGCCTCGTAGTCAGCAACATTAAAGTTGATATTATCGACAAAATGCTTTCCTTCATATGACAATCGTAATGAAGATGAAACACATTAGTGGTCGCTCTATCCTATAGGAGGCCGCACCTTTAGCTCGGATATCAGCTCAGGATTGTCGCAGAGTACCAAGCCCAGGATACTGTTCTCTAAAGTAGGCTCACGAACGAATTGGGAGAGTCCGTGGGTTGTACATGGTTCAAGGAACTGTTTAGAACCGTTCATATTATTCTTTCCCCTCGGAATGGGTAGCCATCGAATGTTGGGAAAATTAAAATTGCCTACTACAATACATTGCTTATTACAAGAAATAATGTCACTCATTGCTTTGCACATCTGCTCTGTCATGACATTCGCACAAGTAGAAGTCCGATGCACGAGGACAAGCCTTAAGGACGCTTTTGGAAAGGAGCAGTCGCAGCATAGGATATCATACGCTCCTTGAATACCAAGCGTGGGAGAAGTTTATGTTTAATAAGCAACGCAACCCCCCCCCCCTCCACTTTGTGGAGGCGATCGCAGCGAAAGCTACTGGATTGGGTCAGGTTGGAGCCCAAAAGTGAACTGAGATTGATACTCTGTTTTAGCTATGTTTCAGAAAGGGCTAAAATTCCAGGATCGCGTCGTTTCAATATGAAACCTAGAGTTTGCATTCTTGACGACGGAATGTATGCTAGCGACAGGACACGAGACGAGGGCGCAGCATTATTTGTTACTCTAGAAGAGTTCTGGCTACTGACAGTGTCTGAATTTGGAGGTACTGCACTCGGAAGGGGAACAACAGCATTAGAAGGTGTATTGCGGCACGCAACGTGCTCAGCTCTGAGCTTATTCCTTTCCGATTTGGTAAGAGACACTCTGAGAAAGATCCCATGAACTTCAGAAAACTTCAGGTGTGGAGCGCGCCTTAACATCGTTTTCACCAATACAGATGCGGGAAATACCAATTTCACAAAACGTGCGCGATTAACCGCAACACGACCAAGATGATATACTGTTACAATGGAACAATCAATACCTAGATAATCCATTATTTCTCTCATACATACAGTTATAATCCTGATAAACCCTTAAAGAAGTCTGCTCTGCACTACTTTCAGAAGGACCAGCCCCGATAATTGAGCGGCTACGCTCGACTTCATCATAAGATCTAACACCCGATGCATATCAATAGACACAAGTGGACTAGGACTGCTCACTGGTTGAGAAGCAGAAGTAATTTGAGAAGTTCGAATTGGGCTGTTCCCACACAGAGGAGCAGATTTCAATGAAGCAAATCCTGACTTGAGTATATCACCTCATTATGCAAGTCTCGGTACTTGTCTAACATAGCAGAAAGCCTCTTTCGGTTCTCCATCAATAGGGCGATCACTGATCTCACGTGGGTGGGCAGAGAGTCATCATCCGGCAGCATCGATGCCCGTTGATCTGAATCCACGTGCTGCGGAGACGTACTGATGTCATCCGTACACGGCTTTTTCTTAGGCTTCAGTCGATCCTGAATATTCGTGGAAGCAACGGAAGTTGACATCACGAAACAGATCAGTGCTTATCCAGTCAACTATGACCACCTCAATAGGCAAATCGATTGGGTCCTTTGCAATCGCGACCAATGAAGCTACCTTTCAAGGTGGCAAATCGGAGAATTTCCACACCTTGCCACGCAAGTGCTCACGCAGGCGTCCAAAGACTGCTGAACGGCAACTGTAGGACGTGTTAGACAGAATAAATAGAACCGCAGACAGGTGGATTCAGGTTTGGACGAGCGCCTTGGGCAGAGAAGTCGGGCGCGCCGCCGCTCGGCACAATGCTCGCGCAGCGAATGATCCTTTGAAGAAAACTTCTTTTGAAAAGACCTTTTCAAATAGTTTTGTCATGTTTTCTGCTTAAAATTATGTCTTACTTGAAAATTATTTAATATAAACTCTGAAAGTTTGGGAACATTTGGAAGAATTCTAACCTTCCCAATGTTCGGGAGTGGTTAGACTATTCGAGCGTTTGTGTGGCTGTGTAAATGAAGACTAATTTTCATAATTTTGCACAATATTGTAATCGAATACTCAAAAAATAGCACTAAGGAGCTTCCCAAGAACTTAGAGACTTTTTCTTTCGTTACAGTCGTTATTTTCCGAACATCGGGCAAAATCCTGAGAGGAACAATATCCGGTTGCATGAAAATTTCAATCGGCTGATATAATTCGCAAAGTTCTATGGCAGAAAGAATTCAAATGTTTAAAAAAGAGAGAGACCTAAATGCCTTCTCATTATTCCCAAAGAATTACATTGCTCTCTCTTTTTCAAACAACTGGACCATAGACTTACTCAGAATCGAATTTTTGAATTTCGAATAAATCGATACTCTGAAGTCCATTGGCGACCTGTTTGGCGAGGTTTGTTTGGCAACCTAGGGAACGGGTTTGCAAACGAACCCTGCCAAATTTCTTGCCAAACATGATGTCCCGCCAAATGGGTCAAACCTTGCCAAACAGGTCGCCATACAAACCTTGCCAAACAGGTCGCCATACAAACCTTGCCAAATAGGTTGCCATACAAATCTTGCCAAATAGGTCGTCATGCCAAAATTGCGCTTTAACCTTGTACGTGAGATTTCACCACGTACTGCTATTTCCTCCCACTGCCAGGAGAGGTCCCCAAAATTATGGTCAAGCTTTACATTTGATGGTCAGATCCAGGAAGTGGTTCGGGTAAAGCACCTCCTTAAGCAGTTGAACCGATGACATCCATCGATCCCGTGCCTGCAGGCACGAGAATCTTTGTGATGCGTGGACATGGCCGTGCTGTTCAGCCGGCTGCGCGCTGTCGTGCGCATTACGGCGTGGGCCACGAAGATATACTCATGCACAAGTCTGCCTGTGATTTTGCTTAGCAGTTACTTCGGTTTGGCACCGATGATGTACTACTCCCTTGGGAATACGTACTTCAAACTTGGGTATTTGAACAGACTCATTCACTCGAGAGTCGATGCGTCGCATGTGCCTGTCCAGGAAAGTAGGTCGCCAACATATTCTCTCGCCTTTAGACTTGCCAAACACCCGGAAAATAGGTCGCCGACACATTCTCTCGCCTTTTGTCTTGCCAAACAGACCCTAGACCCGTTCTCCCGGAAAATATCTTGCCAAGCAAGATTTTGACCCGTGAAATGTCTTGCCAAATACATTCTCTCGCCAAATAGATGGCCATTGAACTTCAGAGTAGGTATTAAGATGCTCATTGATATTTATATATGGCTACAAATGGCTACTGGTCAATAAATAATATAAATATCAGTGAGCATCTCAAGAGACATAAATCTAATAATCTCAAGCTTTTCTCTGCGGACTTCACTAATATGTTCACCAATCTCCCACACACCACCATCCTTACTAACATTGAGGAAATCCTTAAATTGTGTTTTAGCAATGCTAATAAGCAGACATTAATCTGTACTCAGTATAACAAAGTTTTTTTATTCAGAAAATTATAACCAGTATCCCTGGAGACAGTACACTATTACAGACATTCTTTTTTTGGTAGACCATCTTCTCAATAATAGTTTTTGTTCGTTTGGTCCACTGGATGTATCTACGCCAAAAACTATTTAAATGCGAACATATACTTCTATCCTTACAGATATAGGAGGGCCATTCGAAAAGTTTCCGGAATGACCACCAAAGAGTTGCTTTTTTTCAAAACTTTCCATGCGATTCTGTTGGCTAGTCCTTGAAATGGATTGACTGTGAATATCAACTCGATCTGACAAAGATTCTTTCGTTGACAAGTGGATCAAGTCAAGCAAATCCGACTGCACTCATTTACGGACAGATGCTAAGATTAGGTGGTCATTAATATTTTTTCTACTGAAAGAGAAAACCGCAAGTAAACCAATTACTAGTTTGGTGCCAATTTCGGAGAATCTCCGCCTTCATTTTCCAGCTGTAGTTTCTGGGTTTCGAACTGTACGCGATCAAACAAAAAGCAAAGTGTAAATTTTCAAAAAAAAGTGATCACATCAGAAAATGTGAGAAAAATCGTTCACAAGGTTTCGACAGAGAGAGTTAAAATGCACGCTAATTAAGGAAGACTAGAGCATGTGTTATGTGTGATTGAATTCCACCTTTCATGACGAACTTGTTTTGAAAAAACCTTCATAAAAATGGGTGCCGCATTTGCTCGACCATGAGTAGGAACGCATTCAAACGTGAAAGTCACCTCATTATTTTGAATGTTTTGATGGGATTGCAATCTAAAATTGTGATCCATGTTTAAAGTTAGATTAGGCGCTCCACTCTGGTCACAGAAGATGCAATGAAAACCGTATATTAGATACGAAGAACGTGTCCTGAAGAGAAAAGTACCATTCACTGAGGCGGAGTGAAAACGGCGTCTGTTTTGGGAGTTTCAAGGGATTGGTGGAAAAGCTATTGACATATATATTAGCCGATATTTTCCAAAGCTCTTGATGTAATGATCTGAGCAGCACGCGTGGGTTTGACCAGGGAAAAAGATTTGCCCCTCCATGTCAGCATGACCGCTCAAGCAAGTGCCATGGCCTATCAGAAGACTTGTAGTAATGAAAACTCAAAACTAGACCGAACTCGTTGATAATTTTGCATTGGCTTTTTCGTGCTTCCGTCTACCTTTTAAACTTGAGTTCACCCCGTGTGGGAAAAGATTCCGATCAAGCGACGAGTTAATCGTGGCTTCACCCGGTTATTCTGAGTACTTCAAAAGATTCCATTTAAGGTAGAGAATGAAAAATTGAAAACAGACCAGACCACGGTTGTTGAGCTTCAATAGGATTCCCTTGATAAATAAAATATTGGTTGCATCCGATTTGTTTTGTTTTCATTGTCATTCCGGAAACCTTTCAAACCGCCCTCTACTGCTAATATCAGGTTGTTGCGAAACTAATTGCCGAAATGGACACACCTGTTCAAAATGTTGTAACTCGGCTCAATCACAGCTTTTTCCATATTCAATTCGGTAGGTCCTCCCCGACAATTCAACGACGACTGCATCCTTCCACAACAAAAATCGAGATCACAAGGACCCGTAAACTTTTGGAAAGCGATTTCAGCATGCTCCAGATTAGCAATCTGCTGCTGTCGCAGGATCGCATCTGGAGCTTGAAAAAAGACATGAGGTGGGGTAATGGTCTGAGGAATAATGTCAATGAGTGAGAGCCTTGATGCCTCATTTCATCAGTTTTGCCAGGTGAATTTTGGAATGTGAGGCTTACCGTTCCCCATGAGCATGGGAAAGCCAGCATTTGTTCACCACTGCCAACCCTATCTGTAGCAGGTTCACGGACATCAACTCGAAATTACAATATTAGGACTCTGTTGTCAATCTTTGACTAGGTTGGAGAAGGCTGCAGTGGATCACACTTTTACGACACCACCAAATTCCTGACACAACCTCCCCTTGTGTGAAGATTTCATTTATGAAAACTTAGAGATGAGAGGACGTGTCTACGATACATATTAACGCTTCCTTTTATCGTACAGGAACCACGCTCCGTATATAGCTATTACGCTCTCCAGAAATGGGTAGTTTTGGGGCACGAAATTAAATTAGAAAAGATGTCACAGTGGGTGAGACTCCAGTCGTCAGTCAGATCGTGGGGTGTTCACTTCCGCA